>JAGDQP010066224.1:383-11309 GCA_022664845.1 Lepisma saccharinum | reverse complement strand
TAATGTGCCGTAGTATGGGAGACTACAATATATAACCATAACAAATAACGCCATAGAGACAGAATGAAATAACAAGGTACGACTAGTACTGCACAGTACTAGAAAAATAATTTTTAAAACATACGTTTCTTTAACAATTCGTACTAAAAAGTAAATAAAAATATTTTTTTATGTATGATTAAAAAGAAAAGCTTGGGGTCGCGCTCTCTTATACAGTCACTTTATAAATTCTTTAATTGGCACCCTATACTTTTCTTTTTAGTCATGCATAAACAAAATTAGTTTTAACTTTTAGTACTAATTGTTTAAGAAAAGTATGTTTTTAGAAAGACTTTTATTATTTTTTTCGAGTTATTTCAGTGTTCGGATGCTTTTTCTCAAGCTGATCTTGTGACCAAAATCCTAAAGTGTTCTGCAACAAGTCAAACGGAACGCCGTTGTGGGCCAGTATTTATTTTAGGATAAGGAAGTTCCTTACTAAAAAATATGCTTTTAAAATATATAAATATATACAAATATGTTAAATTAACAACGGAATATTGTATTGTCACCCGACTTACGTCGCCGTTCAAAATTTCATCATTATATGACATCGGAAAATGAGTTAAATTAACGTTACAAGATTTGAGGTCACAATAAGCCATTATTAATTAAAGAAATGTATGTAATGATATTGGTTTCAACGTTAGTTGAGCGAATGCAAAATTACATATCCTTTCAATGAAAAATTAGTCTTTAGGCGATACGAAGATACTTTTTCGTCAGTAAATGGTATTACCTCAGTCTAACTTTGATGGAAATAAAACAAAGTAATTCGATTCATAATATCAGGTATTCAGCAAACACGCTTGGTAGAGAATCCGCCTTCAGTCTCCTGGTTTTGCAGCTTTCTTTAATTCTTCATTGAGAAAGTGAAGACTGCAAACAACAAAATGATCGGACGAAATCCACTGGCTTCCTTCCTTCTCACCTTCTCTGGATATAACACGTAACCACTTTTTACGTCGTTCATTGTCTGCCGGAATTTCGTGAAAATGATACTCCACTGTATTGTGACGTGCCTTTTTATTTTGCCTTACAGAATGGTACGCAACAAATGTTCACGCGGCAAATAATGCTGTTTGAAGCAAATGGGCAGGCAAGCTAGCTATAGATGCAGTGGTCGGTGAAATGAACACTTGACTGCCGCACAAAAGCGTTTGCTAGGTATGGCGGTAGAGGATAGGTGTACATACGTGTGGACAGATGCTAACGCGACAATCCATGCGAGGAAAACATCTGACGATAGGGCTATTGTAATTGACGTACAGAAAATATGTTAACTTGACGATGCTTCCTTTGTCTCTATTCTTTTTCTTTGCAAAGTTGTGCTACTAGGCTATATAGATATATAATAGTTAGTTTTAACATTAGTGTAAATAGTTTATTTGTAGTATGGTAGAATTTGATAGAGAAGACCCACTTTTAAGGTACACTCACCCACATTTAATACGGTAAGTAAGAGCACAGAATTAGTTAATTTCGAATTCCCGAAAAAAAGTAATGAATTTTCATTGTTACATTGAAATGTTCAAAATCTTATATAAAAATATGAAGAACTTTCGGCACTTTTAAATGGTCTGGTCTCAATAATGAATTCTCAATTATTGCTATGTAAAACGCACCTCCTTCATTAAGAACAAACAAAACTATATTTCGCTTTCTAATTACATATATGAAAATAAAATAAGAAGCTATTACGTATATTATAGATCATATTGGAATAAATATAATAAATTTAGATATACAATCAGGAGCATTAACTACCCGCATTAGCGCTTACTTTCCAATTTACATGTTCACATCAATAGGAATTTAAAAAAAACAAATTCGTTATGGTAAAAGAAATACCTGTCCGCGATTATTCAAAGATAAAACAAAAAATAAAATAAACCAATTCGGTATTAACAGAAGTATATAACCAAACTTGTCCGATAGGTGTATTAAATTTTTTTCAAACGAAAATAGAAAATTATATACTGGAATGTACAGTAATTAGAAAATTAAATAGTAAATATGTAGTTAAAATCCAGCCATGGATGACTTCGTGACAAATATAAACAATACCAGAAGATATTAAAGACAGATATAGAAAAAAAGCTAAAAATGACTGGTACATGAATGACATGCTGCGAATGGGAACTAACACTAAGAGAAAATGGAACATAATGAAACAGGCAATAAATCTTAAGTAATCAGTAGAAAATAGTGACATTAATATTAAAGACGAATGTGGCCAATTCATTACGGATCCACAAAATGTCGCGAATGAATTCATACTTCATGGGTATTGGGTAAGACTGATATAAAAATATAAGGAATGATGGTATAGGGCATAGGTTGAAAATGAAATAAGCCACATTGTTTTTTAATCCTGCAAGAGAAACGGAAATTTATCACATCATAAAAGCATTGCCAAATAAAACAAGTGTTGGGTACGACAATATCAATACGAAAATTATTAAGGAAACTGCGACAGGATTAGCTCCTGTTCTAAACCATATAGTTAATCTAATGTTTCTGCCTGGGCCCTTCCCGATTCTCTAAAAATAGCCCAAATAATATCACTTTTCAAGGGTGGAAATAACAAAGACAAATCTAATTATCGGCCTATATCTATTCTCCCTATATTAAGCAAAGTGTTTGAAAAAGCTATATGTTCAAAAATATCTACTTTCATTGACAATGACAAGATTATAAAGCAAGAACAATATGGATTTTAGAAAAACAAATGTACCCAACTTACTCTCAGTAATCTTTCAAATTGCATCTCTGAAGCCCTTGAGAGCAGGTACGTAATAGGGGTATTCATAGATATAAAGAAAGCATTCTATACTGAAAATCGTAAGTTTGTTATGGAATACGCGGCATTGCTTACGATCTTTTCAAAAGTTATCTGCAAAATCGAAAGTAATACACTTAAGTTAATAAGACGACGTCGAAGCAGTAAATTGTGGAATACCACAGGGAACTATCTTAGGACAGCTACTATTTTTGTTATATATTAACGATTTGCCGGAAGTTTTAAGTGAATCAAAGTGACTGTTATTTGCAAACCACACAATTATATTTGCACTGCAAAAGGCATTAATAAAGACAGGAAAATTAGAACAATGGTTCAAAATTTATAAGTAAATTAACGTTGAATGTTGCTAAAAACAAAAATGCGTACATTTTAGAAGAATTCATAAAACAGAAAATACTAAATACTATCCGATTTCTATCAACTCTGAAAATAATACAGTTTCAAATATAAAGTATCTAGGTACACGGTTCGACGAACATTTCACATACGAAAGACACTTCATAGAAATAAACAAAAGGGCGTTACTGCACATTGGTGTACTCTTCAAAATTTCTCGGGTGTTTCCCAGAAAGGTAACTGGGTTACGAAAAGGACGTCTCACACTCAATGGGGGAATTTACCGATAATCGTTTTAAAGTGGATTTTGTAAAAAAAAAGGAAAAGTATTTTATGGTTTAATAATTGTGTACAAACAAAAGGTGCAAAAAAATGTACGAGTTGAAACGTTTATAATAAATATTCATCTTATAATTTTTCCTACACGTTTTTCTTTCTAGCATACTCCCATTTTAATTTTAATATATACCTTCGCAGAGGCACATACATGATCACAGCTTCTCTGATCAAACATACACATATATTCATTGAAAGTAGCAGACAAATATATTTTATGTTAGCAATTTGTCCAATTTGGTAACATCTTATCGTTATAGTACATGGGAAACACAACATGTAAAACGTTGATTTTAAATCAGTGACCAATTGTTCACTATTGTCATGCTGGGCAGTTTGTTAGACGTAGAAGCTTTACCAGTTGTTAATTTTCTATTAATATAAATGTACAAGACGTTCTTTTAAAATGTAAAAGCAATGCATTTATTTTACCAATGTTCATTATCCCTCCTTCATGAGATGTGCTTGCGGAGAGCGGTCAGTATGAGAGACTTAGGCAGCATTGTTACAATAAACCATTAATTCTATTTTTTTAAAAATAATAACTGTTTATTTATACAGTAATTTTTCATAGACCATTAATTCCAATTAAAACAATAAACAATTAATAAAAACTATTTATTTAAGCAGTAAAGTTTTCGTATACCATTAATTCCAATTAAAACAATTAATAAGAACTGTTTGTTTAGACGGTAATTTTTTCTGCCATTAAGTCTTACTAAAATAATTATTAAGATCTGTATATTTAGGCCGCAAATATTTTCGTAAATCGTTAATATAAATTAAAACAATTATTAATAGCTGTTTATTTAGGAAATATTTTTTCATTTACACTTAATACCAATTAAAAGAATTAATAAAAACTTAATTTAGGAACTCCATATTTCCATAGACCATTAATTCCAATTAATACAATCTATGACAACTATACTATTAATACTATTTATTAGTTACAAGAAGTTATAGACACACAGTTTAGCTATACACGAGCTTTAATTTTCTTTCAGTACACCAGCCACTGTTTATAATATTTTCTCGCTATTACTGTTGCTCTAATTATTGCTAGTATTACTATTATCTCCATTTCTCGCAGAAATGACTTTGGTAAAAAGCGTAATGTTCCGTTAATAGTCTGCGAAGCGTGGTGCATGTCATCAGCACACATTTTGATTTAACGCATTCTGCACACACAAAAAGCACAAAAATTATATATAATGAAGATTGTGTGTGGTGTGAGAATATGATGCAAGAGAAATGAGCACAGTTCTCTAAGAATATTCTTTGCATCCGAATGCAAGATCCTATAACATAAAAACTCGATTTTAGTGATACGAAATCAGTTACATTTTTAACTAGAATTTGCTACATTTACGAGTATAGTACTACTGTAACATAAGTAGAATATGTATGAGTGACTACCCGGACACTTCAAGCTTTTCTTGTTTTTGACAACTTTGATTCACTAGAGTACTATCCATACATTTGTATCGTAGTTCACAGACAGATTCCAACACATGGTCAAGTGAAATGATTAGCATTAGCTCTCAGACATAATAGAAACAAATCACTAAAGGAAGCATTCTAAATTGTCACATTTGTGTCAACCTTCCTGGTGAATTTAGGTGCAAGTGTGTCTGGAATCAAACTGTTATATGCGGAGAGTCGAACGTTATGATTTTCCTATAGTATCATCAAATATTGTAACAATAAATTTAATTGAACTCAATTAAATTGAATGTCTCTTAGGCACCTTGGGCTTGGGTTGGGATAGGGTAAGGGAGAGGATGTGGGAAGGGGTCGGCCAGAGAGTAGTTTGAAGGCATTGACTTGGTTTGACGTAGGAAAAAAATTGGAGAAACCTTAGTCTGGATGACCAGGCTTTAACGTTTATCCTACGACCTTCTGAATGCGAAACCAATTTTCTACTGAGCTACGACCGGTTGGTGTAATAAAAAACAGCGATCCCCTGTACGATACCCAAGCGCCGTGAACGGCGTATGGGGATGTGGAGGTAACGCTCCACATTTTCTTGACTTACGGTAAGAAGTGAGGTGGGGTGGTCAGTCCCACGCTCGATCGCCTTTACCTTCCCAAGGTGCCTAGGAGTACCAAGGACACTCTGGTACTCAATTTGATAGGAGGACGAGTGTACCTCAGTACGCCAGGCATGGGAACACTGCGAGGAAATTCTCTTGGATTCTGGTTGGGATTTGAACCCGGGCCACCCAATTCGTAGCCAGACGCACTACCACCTGAGCCAAAATCACTCAAGTTAATAATATAAAGGGAATCATTGTATGTGGAGGATGTGGTGTTGACCTGCAACTTTATTGTGGTTATTTAATTATACCACTAAGATTAGAAACCTCTATGTCTCTAAGGCAACCATAGTTATAAAGCTTACTTTGTCTGTGTTAACACGTAGGTATTGCAAATCAAAATTCTTCAGTTATTGTTACTTCATAAAAATCTATGTGGTTACTTTGTCTCTAAAAATAATCTAGCTGAATCGCTATTTAGCACCTATTTGAATAAAAAACTTTTAGCACATTTTGAAGACAAATAATCGTTTAATAGCACTTGAACTCTTTTCGATTCGTTAAAGCTATTGCATGTCAATGTACTACTTACTATCTTTAACATCTTCCATTTTGTTATTGCATAGAGTCGTAAGTGCTGATTTTATAAAGAGGTCCTATCCACCCTCCACTTTTGATATAAACTGATCTTATAATCGTGCATATTAACATATGAATCGGATGGCTCCTTTTACCTAAAACTTTAGCATGATAATATGCAACAGTGGGTAGCGAAGAAATAACATATCAATTTCTCTTACCTTGACCAGTTTAAAAGTTGACACCACTCCGATTCTACTGCTACGGTATAAACTATTCCACGTGTACTTTAGAGAGATTGTATTTGTCAAACGGGTATCTGAACCAACGGTGGCTCATGCCAGTGAGACGACAAACGTTGGCGCGAACCCCGCTAGGCAGTTTTCGATTTGTTGTCGGCGCGGTACCCCGATGACTCGGAGAACAAAGCGAGTTTTTAATTCTTAATGACTTTCGGTGTTTAAACAGTGTTTCTTTCAGAGGTAACTAGAAACGGGGAGTTTGGAGCCTTCAGAACACCAAGAATATCATGACGAGAAATTCCGAACAATAGCAAAGATATCGACAAAGTCTTACATCCCCGAAAAAAAAATGTCCTCTGGAGGTGTGCAAACAACGCTCGCCATCGGAACGGCTATTCTGGAAGAATTCGTGAATCTCACAAATGAGCATGTTAATTGATTCAAATCACAGGAATATGACCAGGTCAAATCCAGTCAAGACAGAAACGTCGTATCATGTTTGGGTCAGTGGGTCGATTGCGTTAAGATTCGGTCATCAGGTTCGCTGTATCATAACATTAGGATGATCTTTTGGGTCAAGATCGGGTCAGTTGCGTCAAGTTGGGATCGGGTCACCTACGACCGGATCACCAAAAGTGACCTAATTTCAGCTCTGGGGCTGCCAAATATCACTACATGTTGATTAATGGTGAGTTCTACGATCGACCGCTAAACTTCTAGTCAGCGCTAAGTTGAGGCCAACTCTCATTTTGCGTACTCTCATTGGCCAAAATCAAACGTGGCCCTAACTTAGCGCTGACTAGAAGGTTAGCGGACGATTGTAGAACTGACCCTAAGTCAGCTTCCCTATATTTTTAAAACCAAAATCATCCAGAAAGATGTCGTGGGACTATTAGGATTTTATTTAACTTACTAGGTTTTAAAGTGTGAGCCTACAGACACTAACGATTGTAAACAGTGTTACTTGAATATATTACGAACATAAAATACATTTCTGGTATTATCAGGAAACCACTTAAGTGTACAATGTGAACTTACGTGCCAATATACTCAATAAAAACTACACTAACGATTTGAATATACTGCAGTAAGTAGAATAGTTTTTTCCTTCTGCAAGTGAGTTGAAAAATGCAGTGTTATCTTTCCTCTTCTTCCTTCTAATGAGATCTTGAGTATATTTTCCCCAATTAAAACTTGGGAGTACAGAGGGTGAAGGGTGAGGAGCAGAGATGTACATTCGCTGTTTTTTTTAGCAGCAAAGGAGAGGCCGCACTCCAGGAAACCTGAAGTTGTTTACCTGCCACTACAGTAGGGGAAAATCTCTGCTAACGACATCTTACGCCAACTAATGTAATTAAGTTGCAGTTTGAAAGACAGGCCGCAATCCTAGACACAAACCTCTGCAGAAGTTGCGTTTGCCACCTTTATTTTCCTCACACCCGTTCCAAAACCATACACCCTTTCCCTCACACACACCTAACAGGCTTTACCTTTTGGTAAATACCTGATTTTCTATCTCAGCTTCCCCCTCAATGCACTCTGTCCTTTAATTTTTTACAAACAAACCCTTTACGTTTAGTATGTCGCCCGTCCGAAGTCACTCCTATCTTTGCCCCCTCTCTTTTACTCCCAACGTTTAAATTGCGAAATTACCTTACGCTTTGATAAACGCTCTTAGTTTCCCTCGATCTTGGCTTGTCTCATGTATATGTAAAACACAAACATTCAAAACGACTGGATTGGAGAGTTCCTTGTCAAAGTAAACAGATAATACTAGTATTATTATTATTGCTTATCTAAACGTTTAATTGTTTATCCGTTTAACAAACAATTTGAACAGAATGGGAGTCATATTCTAACTCTGCCCACCAGTCAAAAGTTTGTTAGAGAAGTGAAACTTTAAAGCTTATTCGCGTTTTGTACGCCATGTATATATTTTAATTAAGTCTTTTTGGTTTTCTGTGTGCTTTGTAGCTGAGTGGTAACGTTAGTTGTCTTGTAACCAAAAAGTCACGGGTTCGATCTCTGGTGGAGAGACAAGTGGTTCGAGCCCACGTTAAAACACGTAAGTTCCGTCCTTATGACATCATATTCATCAGATGTAAGACAATTACAAACCAGAATCAGTTCGCCTTGCCCATTGACAAGGTCAGGATCTTGTTTCAGACAGTATACCTGTCATCATTTGTTAATTAACCAATCCGCTGACATAATTACAGATATTATAATTCCAATTTACTATTTACGGTTGTTGTCCAAATTTGATTTTATTGATAACTGTCATCTTTGTTGTAGTTCTGCTTGTCTATTTTAATTTGATTATGTTATAATTCTTTGTGAAGACACAAGTCTCGATTAATCGAATCGCTGTCCAGTACAAATAAATTTAAGGTTTTTAGCAGTTTGCAGATGCAACATTTGATTTACACTCTTAATTATGAACGAATTATTTTTTAAATTCTTGAAATATTAATATCAAAGTATCAAACAAATGGTTCATCATTTGGTACTTATTTTTCATTTTAATTAAATTTTTGTTACTTGATAAGAAGATGCAATAAAAAATTTAAATTTTGTCACCTGCTGTGAAGCAACTGAAAAATGAAAGTAAGAAGCTTTTCTGTTCGTCAGTGCTTTTTATCGGATTTTAAATGAAAGTTAGCCATAGTTGCCTACCACTCTTAGTATTGTTGTCCTCCATTGGAAGAAAAAATCCATAGTTGCCCTCCATTTTAATTTTACAGTCTTCCACTGGTAAAGATGATCTGGTTGCCCTGAATTATGTTTTTCTGTAACATTCCGATATCCTGGAAATAAATTGGTTCCCCACATATATGCCTTCGTTATTAACTTGCTCTCAATGTAGACATGTCCTTCGCCACGGTGAGATACCGGAATTTGGAAACAAAAAATGTAAAGACACATAACCGAACCTGACCTTACCTAACCTCCTCTAACGCATGGTCACTAATCTAAGATAATCTACGAAAGTGCAAGAAATCGATTACTATTAATAAATATTAACAGATATAAATGTATTTTGAAGGAAAAAATGAAAAAAAGTAGAAAAAAATGATTGGAACCTGAGTTCTTTTACTTAAGCTGACGCCTTAGCCACTACCACTTTTTTTTATTGAAATATACTGGTCTACTACAGAAAATTACAAGTGATCTCAACTAACAGCAAATTACTAATCTAACAATAAGAGAAAAATAAAGCAAACAAAAACAAGAATATGCAAACTTAACAAAAAATAAAGCTGCAAAAAAGAATTGCGAAATGTAACTTACAAAACTGATAAACATACACGCTCTCTTAATATACCGCACGAATATATAAGGGATATCTTCTGTATTTATATTTTTAGACAAATTTTTAAATCATAAGTGCATTTGCGCCAAGTATTGATTTGTTGTGTTTACATCTGTTTCCACTATTAGCATATACAAAGTGTGTACAGTAAACCACATAAAAAATCTTGTTTTAGTATTAGGAAAATAAGAAACATCCGGAAAATCCATTGAAGCATAAAACTACGTTTCATTTATCTGAGTTCTAGTACTACGTTGCACTATTTGACTATATTTGATCCATATGCCTCTGCCTATGACGTACTTGTTAAACCGGTGATTCAAAGTATCATTATTATTACACAAACGATAATTCTTAATACCTAACGAATATAATTTTGCGTTGTTAGGAAAAATGCGATATATTACTTGGTAATAAAAATTATGCATTTGAGGTTCGACTAATAACTCTGCAATATTTTACCAAATTAAATTCTAATTGTCAATATGTCAATACTTAATCTCATGATTATTAATACCTTTTTTGTACTAAATAATTATATTTTTTTTTACATCCATTTGTTCCAGTAAGATTTTCCCACATAATGCATACGTTTTTCTATAAAAGTGTCATTCAAATAATTTGTTCTTATTTTCCATGGGTAAGCATTTAAAGGCAAATCTGTCGATATTTCATGCAGTACACTAAGCAACGTCTGTTGGATAAATCTAAAGTTTTAAGAACACAATATATCTACTGTGTGATGTAATCTCAAAGTGACACCTTGTATTTTGATATGTTTGTGGTTAAGCCCCCCCTTTTTTCAAAGGCAACATTAAATTAGTTCTGATAGTGCGCAGCGGATATTTGAGCCAAATAAAATAACCTATAAACTTAGACATTTGAGCATAAGTATGCTGAGACGGGAAATAATTTCAAATAATACGTCCACCTGCTCAGAATATAACAGTTGACCAAACGCACCCTTGATATCAGCAATTCAAAACAATTTTGAAATTTAGTTAAGTGATATACAATGATATAGATCTTGTTTCATTAAATTTCATATTATATTTTATCGTGGGATAGAAGTCAATACCTAATTTAGTTAAATGGGCAACCGGCTGTCCCACCCTACTATATATATATGTAGAAGGTTCGTGAAAAGGCATACTTTTGATTTTGTTCTGATTTAGTTTGACCCCTGAACTTATACCAGACTCAGAAAATATTTTTGTAATTTTAGTGACTTCTTTG
>JAGDQP010066222.1:0-10091 GCA_022664845.1 Lepisma saccharinum | reverse complement strand
GTTGTGTTTGTGTATTCGGTGCTCTTTGCTATTGCCAGTGTTAGTTTTTCTAACTTGTCTGAGTATCTAGTAAGGAAGGCTAATATTGATCGCTATTAAAGACACAAACCTCAGCCAAAACTTCTTAATACTATGTTCTAAAATAGGCATTTAGAGCGTTTAAACGGATTTTATTGTGAAGCATGTACCGAATGTTTACTAGATTTTGTATGAAGTGATCCAGAAATAAAGTGGTCATTTACTGAACATTAAGATGGCCTTCGATTACGCATATATGTGGTTGTGTATATATATATATATTTATTTTGCGTACGGTTTCTAAAGGGCTCATAGTTGATGTACGAATAGATGTTTCAATTTTGCTTTTTTCTTGGAAGAACGAAGGCTAATCCATGAAGACAAGATGAAAGACAGATATAGGAATATGAAATTTGTAATGTGGAAAAGATCTTATCGTCAGATGAACGATGAAGCGAAGGACAGGGACAATTGGAGACATGAGATTCTGAAACTAAATCTCTAAAAGATAAATGTACACCCTAGTCCAAAAAGGATGACCACTTTGATTAGGGCTATTTTCAGCTGAAAATTCTTAGTCCAACTTGGATTATGTTATGGGAAAATATTGACCCGTGGAAATTGGTATTGAAAAATCATTTTCCCTAACACTTGTATAAAATTAACTTGTAAGCGGACTGGCAATAAGCAAAAAATTAGTTAAAATAATAATTTAAAAAATAGTTAATGAATACAATTAGTAACATATTGCATTTATATTTTGTATTTGTGTGTAGTTTTGCTTTGCTTGTTGTTAGGTATATTGTGTACTTTTGAAAGGGAACCGAGGGATGCTATGAAAATACATATTGGTTGCTAGGTCACGGTTGTATTTAGTTTATAACGGTACATGAATGGGAGTTGCTGGTCGAGAAGCGCCACAATTGGCAGTGAGGTCTTTTGTGTTCTTGGTTTAAAAATTGTGGGAAGAGGAAGAGATTATGAACATTGGCAGTGGCCAGTGAAGCCAGTTGGCTGGAAATTTCCCGTTTTACGGGTAATTTTATGTTCTTACGGGAAAGAGGAAATCTTTGCTAAATGTAACAGAAACTGGAAATTTGGAAGATGCTTAAGTTTTAGATGGAAAATTCCTTTCTCTGTGGCTCCTTCACACACTTTGTTTCTCTCCTTTTCGTCCTTTCACATTTTTTGGAGGGACAGACGCCTCCTGACATGATTTTATTGAGCCCCCCGTACCCTCGTTAGATGCTTCCCTGAACCTGTAGCAGTGAAAGTACAGAAGAGTGGGGAGAGGTTGATCTGAAAATGGAGTGGATAGGGCGGAAATTGCAAGGCGAGGGAGTGTTTTATGATGAACCACGAAAATTGCAACCATATATCGGATGAGGACAGACCGGACATTGCTCTTTCGGGTCCTTTGTGAATTCATACTGATGTTTGAAAATTGATATTTGTACTGTACTGCATTCAAGAAGGTACCAAGTGTGATTTCTATGGAGGTTGCTCCATGGAGGTACTTTCAAACAGCTCTAAAGAACATCATGCTTTTATAAAACTCAGGAACAGCGTTGTTGTGTGACAAATAAGGAAACGCTGCTAAAAAAAAGAGGCATCCACACACACATAATACAGTCCACACACATTATAAAGAGAAAGGGGGAGGAGGAGGGGAACATGTGGGTAGGGTCAGTTGATGCAGGGAAAGGGTGACTTTCGTAACCCATCAACATTGATCCTAACTAGAGCCGCTGGGTTTGAAGTTCAATAGAATTCAAATTGCCTTCCTTTAAATAATCAAGATGTCAGGTCACTTTATTTTGACTCAGGTACAGTCTTAAATATCTCTCAGAATTCGATGTGTTTGTGTGCGTTTCTGGCTATTGTTAGAGCGAATTTTACGTGTTTGTTATTCGGTATATTTTTCATATATTACTTTTAATTATGAGCTCTTTATGTGCTAAAAAGCGAGCAAAACGAAGAGGTTCAACAAGGAGAGACTTGAACACAAATATTTTAAAACATGGTTGCAGAACGTACCAAGTTCCGACGCAAAGCATGCAACGTGGAGTTAATATGCGGTAAAAGCGAAGCCATTTTCGAAAGGGGTGAAACACCAGGCAAAAGTAGAATAGATGCTTTATTAGAACGTAACGAAGTTCTTTAACATTAAAATCGAGTTAAAACTAGTGAAATTCAAAATGCAGAGTTTTTCACGAAACACAATCGTACATTTTCTAAAAGTGCAATTACATTGTGAACATATATATTTATTATGAGTTTTGAAAAATGAAGACTATTGAGTTGAAAATTCAATCATCATTGGACACTATTACGGCAAGTAAATTTTATATATAGTTGCGAGAAGTTCCGGCTCTGCTGAGGAAATTTTAAGCCTTCTGACGAGAAACTTCGATTTAGAAAACTGGCATCTCTGTCAGTGGTTCGCTGGACTCGAAAGATATGAAGTTCTTAGTGTGTGTCAGCAAGATGTAGAAGCAAGGAGTATCGGTGTGCCCGGATTGTTGGAAATCCGCGGCAAAATATTAAAGATAAAATATATTATTAGCAAAATATTGCTATCAGTTTGTGTAACGGGGCCAATAATTAGAGCAATACTCAAAGTATTGATTAGCGAGCTTTTTTTTTTTTTTTTTTGTCATGCTATTATGGTGGGCTGGTGGTGATTAGTGGCAGTTATGAGTTAGGAAGTGTTTATGCTATGCAAATATTGGCTAGGAGGTGAATATGATGTTCCTTAATGATGAGATTAGTTGGGTCCACCTCTACCATTCTCCATCGTTCTGGCGCATCATTTTTGGGAGAGAAAGCTAGCTTTCATCCGAGCTGTTCTCGGATCTTTTTACGTAGGAAGAAGAAATATTTGCATAAGGTGTCACCGGTGGTTAGACCAGCTCAATAGCAGTTCAGTTTTGATGTGACGGCCCGATGGTGCGGAACGGAAGGAAACTTCGATAATTAATTTATTAAGCCAGATTGAGCAAACATTTAGACTGGAGAAAGCAGAGAGAGTAGGGATGATTGGCAACTCCTAAGAAGCTTGAGTTTGTGACCTTCCTATATGCATATTAGTAGGCGCGAGTGTAAATATATTTTTTTTTTTTGTGTGTGTGTGTTTTGTTACGATTAAAGTATATTGCCATTTCATTAATCGAACCCAGATTTCAGTTGTTAATTTAATTAAATTTCCAGGAGGTCGAACAATTTAAAGCGAGTGGTTCGATGGTTTGATGATTAGATGAAGGAAAGAAACAAATTTAAGGATGTAGAATTTCTTTCTTATATTTTCTCTTGTCTTATGTGTGAAATTAAATGATTGGGCGTTGTGGAATATTAAACTTTATAATTACTGAGAGTAAGCTGTCCTGAACGGCAGATTGGACGCTCTCTCGGGGTCAATATGTTGGACTCTAAAACAAGAGAATAGTAAGTTTGTAAAAGCGTTAAAATAACCGTAACAGTTATCTTCGGAAACAGTAAGCTAAAGATGCCAGGTTCGAGCCCCCAAGGTTGAACCTTCCCAGTTGGAAAAACTTAGTACTGATGTGTTTTTCTTCTTTTAATGCAATATGTTGAAATGTTATTAAGTGTAGAAAAAAGTAGCATTCATTGACACACGTAGTGATAACCATATTTCGAAACTCTGTATATATGTGATCACCTGATGGTTTTCTCATTTGTTTCTACATGTAAAAGCACATTTGCAATGAAGAGGAAAAGCAGCAAACATCGTTCTCGCATCCATAGTAAAATGAACGAGACAAAGGATAAAAAGTCGTAGCATTTTCAACGGATATGAATGTCATTGTCTTGGACACAGAAAACTCAGTCATCTTTCTTCAAAAGGAGTTCTATCAGAAGTTTGGTAGATGTGTTCATGTTAGCTCAGTGGTAGATCGCGTGGCTTCTAATCGGGAGGTCCTGGGTTCGATTCACGTTTGTAACATACTTTTTATGTAATGATTTCATGATTCAAAGCATGAATAATTAGATAAAATTATTATATTAAAAGAAATCAGTTGTATATGTATTTATACCATCATTTCAAGACATAATTCCTTCAGGTGAAATATTATTCTCTCTCTTTCCCTCCTGTGAAACTAGAATCAGCAAAGAACTTTTGCACAGAATTTCTCGAAACATGCACAAATTCGTACCAGTGGAATAGAGGAAGATATTGATGCAATAGCATACAAAAATAGGCAAAGCGGAGAAATTTAAATACGAAAAGAGAAGAAATGAGACGATGGATACCAGTAACACAGAACCATAAAGAGGAGCTTATGTAGAGAGAAACATAGAAGAAAGGAGAGAGAGAGAACATCAGTAATTTGAGAAAGAGAAATGTAAGGAGCTAAGAAGAGAAAAGGAAATGGGGAGCTAAAATCAATACTTCCGTGCTTCCAGAAATCTAACATGACATATTTATAGTATTTTGTATAAGTAATTAACATACGGAGGCGAATGGTTTCGAAACCCATCGGTTCCTTTCAAAATCCTGTCTAAATTTAATGCTCAGACTACAAATTCGTGGAAACTTAAACTTGGGGCTTTCTGACATACCATACATAAGAAATAGCGATGGTCGAATAGGTAGTATTAGGAAGTCATGAATTCATGAATGGAAGAACTTTCAGAATTCCAGAATGTCGAAAATTCGTCATTTGGTAATTTCGCAATTGTATAAAATGAGAATCCCATAACCAGAATTATGAAACGTGACGAAAAATTGACAGGGTTATAGAAAAGAATCAGTATCAATCCACTCTTTCACTAATTGAGCGGTGGAAGTAAATTCGAACATTTTCATTGTCGTTTTCTGTTACGTTCTGCCGTGTGTGAATCTGTTACCTTGAGATTCCAGAGTTTAGGAATATTCCAGTTTTAATAAAGTATTTTCAACGGAAATGAATGACATTGTCATCGAACACCGGAAATTCAAAGTGATGTTCCTTCAGAAGGGATTTATAAGTGTGTTCATGTTAGCCCCATGGTAAAGCGCAGGATTCCTAATCATAAGGTCTTGAGTTCAAATCCATCAGAGACTTTATCTTTATTAGTAGAATTGCACAAGAATATTATACAAGGAGTGGTTCCTACCAGAAACATTTTCAGAAATGTTTAGGTAACCATAAAAAGGGCTGTTTTGGGAGTTGCGGTGCGGACACTAATATTTTGTCCAAGACCCTTATACATTTATTACACGTTCCATTCTTCTGGGCATGGAATCTATTAGACGGCTGACATATCTCCTTCCCCTACCTCCAGCTATGCCTCAGAAACAAGCTCCCACAGGTCATCCTGAGTTCTTGGTTGATCTGCCTCAGGCCAACTGTCGTTTCAACTCTGCCCACATATCGTCGCTCCCATCACCTAGTGACGAATCTCATTTTTTCAAAGTTTTGAGGAGAACGATTTAAAGAAAAGTATCTCCATATTCTTGTAAATGTTTATGTAACCTATTTTTGTTTATAGCTTTTGAACGGATTATAATTAAGATACGTCGATTTGAGACAAGAAAATGTACACAAAATGCCATATTCTGACGGTCCTAACTCAAAACTACCAAATTTTGAGGTGCGTCACTTTGTGATGGGAGTGACGATATTTTCCATAGGATTGAGGTTTGCTCCACGAGGCGGCCAGTCAATTAAATCAATCTCAGGCTGCCCTGCGAACCATTCCTGAACCACACGGGAAGTATGTATTGGAGACTGGTCTTGCTGGAACTGAATAACACCATGAGGCTGACGTACTCGTACTGATGTTACTCATGAATCATGATGTGTAAGTACTGACCACAGTCGAGGTGCCCTTTAATTCTGTGATGCTGTCCTGCACCGCGACTGGAAATCCAACCCCAACATGAAATATATATATATGACCACAGTGTTGCAAGTAGCCACATATCCAGGGTCATATTGTCGGGTGCCCCTCGGACGATACACAAAATTGCGTCCTTCATTCGATGGTTTAGATATGGATTCATCTGGGAAAGCTATGTTTTCCCAGTTGCGATCCACATTCGTATGTGAACATGCGAGACGGTAAATTTTGTGTTTGTCTGAGAGTTTTTCCTTCACGGCAGCAACACGTAACCGAGCATGACGAAGCTTTTAGAGCACTGTCTGCATACTACCTTAACTATCTAGACGTCCTTAGTGGGGCTAACCGGGCTTCGTTTGCTAATCTCGCATCTTCCGCCTCTGTAGACACATGAGGACGACCAGGAGATCTTAAATTACCAGTCTGACCTGTAGTACGATATTGCCAAATCCATCGCCTGACTGTAGCGGCCGGAATACCCATTCGTCTGCCAGAGCTGCAGTTTCATTATAGCCCTCCACCTCCTATAAGGTAATTACAGCTGAACGTCGATGCATGATCAGCAATGCTCTGAGCTGTGAGAAACAAAGAATCAAGTAAGAGCTGTAACTGTCGTGTTGTTGGTTACTTCCAGGACACGCCCCCTGTGGGGAATAATTTGTTGTTGGGACATGTAATTTCTTAATTTGTCGAGAGAATGTCATCCAGTGGTGGGTGAGAAATATCAGAAGTACATATCATTTCTAAGTGAGGAGTTTCAGGAAAGAATGTCATTGTGTAATGAAGGCAAAGTCCGCATGAAACTGATTAAGGATCCATTTTCTGTCGAAGCAGGAAATCTACCTGTCGAACTCCAGATGGAAGTTATTGATCTGCAGTGTTATGAAAACTACCGGGTGAAGCATAGGGAGAGAAGTCTACACAAGTGCTATTCTGGATCAGAATAGATTTAAAATTTTGTTGGATACTGCCTACCAGGTATTTTGTATGTTTGGGAATACATATACTTGTGAACAAACATGTTCGGTTATGAACCTGAACAAAATCAAACAGCGTTGATCTTCAGGTGATATTAATTTGGTGAAGGGGCCATATTAAGAACGGCCACTTCAAACATGACACCAAACTTTGATAAAATAGTGGTAGCAAAGAAATGCAATGTTTCACATTGAATTGTTAAGAATAGGTGTGATATTGTCAAATTATTAGACCATTTTATGTTTGTAATTGAAAAAGTACACATACTTGTGAACAAATAGGTGTGATATTGTCAGTGAGATTATTAGAATATTGTTATTGAGAAAGTTTGCAGCTATAACTGTTGTAAATAATATTGATTATAACTTCTATTGTAACTCTAAAAAATTAAAATACGCATATTAATTAGTACTTACCTACAGGTAGAGGTAGACCTGCTAACAAATATACTTAAGTTTAGCTGTAGTTGAGGCCTAGATTTGAGGTCCGAAGTGATGTGGCCTTTGGCTAGGTGGCTCAAGTTGGACTTGGCCCTCAAAGACAATCAAGTTGTACAGGCCTGACCCAGACCCTAGTGTATTCATTTCTGCATCCTTTCCCTTGCCATATCCCAGCATAAGCCATTGATACCGAAAGGCCAAAATTGAATTCAAATACGTTTTAACATAACTTGCTTCAGAAGTTTATCTATGCCGTCCCCTCGTGAAAAAAAAAACAAACAAAAAAAAAAAACGGATGCGCTATTTCCACCCGAATTATTTATGTTCTATTTAGTAATAGAAAACACACATCTTAGGTTTGAAATAAGGAGTTCGAAATTCCACGTATTACCAGTGTGTGTTAGACATGTCTCCCTTTATAAAACTTTATATGTTTTCTCACCTCTTAGACAAGAGATTCCTAATAATTATCTGCAATCTTTATTATATAGTACGTAATAGAACACAAACAAAAAGTACGAGATCAGCTTCCAACCTACAACAGATTATATTAGGAACTAGAACTAAATGTATCACAGCACCAGGTTATCCTAGAAAACCCATATCTTCATTTGATATGTCTACAACAATACCGAAAATCGCCACATCCACTTCCAAATATTACGATCAAATTACTGCGTTTCGTAATTTAACTTACAGAAGTAATGTGCCGTAATGCTCCAAAACTCTAGTTTTAAATATACTATTCATAACAATAGAGAGTACACTTTTGGGTCTCAGAGACAAGCATGGATTCTTGCAAACTCAAGATATTCTCATTATCTTCGTCTCATGTAAAAAATATTAAGGAGAAAGAGGGATACCTGATTCTTCCCAGTAAGTTGATAGAGCATACGAGAAAAATTTGACAACTTAAAACTTATATAACTTGGTAATATAATGCCCTGACAAGCTTTAAGAGATAATAGTACTTAAAAAATAAGAAAATAAGTTCGAATCATTGGGATGGAAATTCCGCCGTGTTTCGGAGTTACAGGCTGCCGAAAGAGTGAGAGATTAAATTTACAGCTTCAAATTTCCAACATCATTAATGGTAGAGCTGATTCGGCATGCTATCTATCATCAAAGACTTCAAACTAGATCTATTAAAAATGCACATTCGAAAATTGAGTGCGCAAGGAATTTCCCCAAAGAAAGTAGAGTTTCTCAGAAATATTCTGAAGTAAAGGTGGGTCGAAATGAGATGGAATTGTATATCTTCCCATCAGGTAACAATAATTCGTGTACAATTTTTCTTCAGAGAATATCTGGGAATCACCTACTTCCTCTGAAAAATCCATTGCGCGCCCAATGCACAATTTTGAAGTATGCAAATTTAGATGGAGCCATTTTGAAGCCTTTGACAATAGCATGCCGCATCAGCTCTACCGTTAGTTGTATGGATATTTGAACCTCTGCAGTTCATTTGCCTGTAGCTCCGAAATTCGGTGAAATTTCCACCCAGGTGATTAAGATTTTCTCCTTACTATTTCATGTACTATCATCCCTCGAAATGTCTCGGTGCATTACGTTACCATGATATATCAAGAAACAAATGGACTCTACCGAATGCCCTTTTGAAAGAAAACAAAAACGTAAAATAATATATGTAAATTAAAAGCACGGTGAAAGATCTACTTACGCGGAAGAAAGATATTTCTATTAATGATTTATCAATTTAATATTTTAAATTCCAACATTTTCTGACTCCTTCCTTTATTTTCATTCCTGTATGTATTATTAATATATAGCATGCTGCATGAAAATGTTTTTAACAAGGGTTGGATAACACAGCACACTTCAAATGAACCTATCCTGCTCAGTAATAAGTGTTTTATTATTATTACAGGTAACGATATAGGAGTGATATTCTGTATATTTATTTATGAAAGAATAGATCCTAGTGGAAACGGAAGAGGACTAAGGCTTGGCTGGTGGAGAGAGTGGACAAGCACTTACGGTGTTGCCAACTTTCCTACCCACTCATACACCTCTCTTTTCGTCTGTCTATGTCCTCCTCCTGTTGTTTTGTGAGTGTGGCAAAATGATAATTTCTTTCAATCGTGTTTTCGAGACAAGATGTATTGTGTGTTGTTATTAGTTTCCGGGAAAGTCCGGAATTTGAGAGTTGTGGCCGGAAAGACATAACAACAGTACCGAATTTGAATTTATTTAAATTCATTTAGGCAACTATGGCTCAGGCCGTATGGATGATGATGGGATGAATTGGTGGAATGAGGAAAGTGGGAGGAAACAGGAGCTCCCGATAAAACCCACGCACACGGTGTTTGTCCATCACAAAGCCAACATGGCATGAGCAGGGATCGATCCGACGACCCCTAGCACCAGAGGTGAGCGCTCTAACAACTGAGCAATAACAGTCCCAAGTTTCATTTTTTTTAAATGCGATATAATTTAACTTAATATAAACATTTTAAGGAAATTTTATATTTGTTTTACTGTAGTAGTGGAGCTTCTACAAGCTATATAATGAAAGAAAGCTGCACTTTCTGATGAAAGCATGCCACTTTGCATAGTTGGTCGTGATACTGTTAGAAGTGATTTGAGTCGGAGCACCCTTATTTTAAGCCCTTAGGATTCAAGATGGCGGCCAATTTATAACTGACGTTTAGTAAACCAAAGTTATTGCACATTTTACATTGCGACATGCACATACAACACAATTCTCATTTCTTTGCTAGTTTTCACCACCATACGGAGTTACATTTACTGAGTTATAACCTTATGGAGGTCTTTTATAGGGGAACGTGG
>JAGDQP010066213.1:0-11310 GCA_022664845.1 Lepisma saccharinum | reverse complement strand
GTAAACTCAGGATTGTGTGCAGACACTTTTGGGACAGAATAGTGTCCCAAAAGTGTCTGCACACAATCCTGCAGTTACTGCTTCGGCGCCCGAGGCAGGTGCCTCACTCTCACTACGTCACTGATTATTCTTAATATTCTAAATGAGCAGTTTAGCTTTCAAGGACGGAACTAACAATTTGTTAGTAAAGTGGACTCCGAACCACTCACACAGTGGACTCCCACGGAAATTGAACCCGTGACCTCACGCACAGAAAGCAATCATGCTAATTGTAATATGAAACTGAAATTTCCTTTTTCATTTGTGATGATCACCTGAGATTAAAAACGGAATTCAAGCAGTTGAAGGTAACTGAATGGGTCTGGTGTGGAAGTTGCGAGTTCTATAGTCCAAACTCTCCCTGATTTAGAGATCGGAAATTATAATAGTAACCTTGTTGGGTTTCTTTACCAAAGCCTCAGTCAATCTGTTAAAAGTATAGCAAAAAAATTGATGAATGACAGCCTCGGTTTCTTTTGCCCCATTCTCTCAGTCATTACTTGGAGCCAGGGATTCCGCCAGGATTTTCAATTTGGGAGGGTGTAAAGTCAAAATTGGGAGGGTGTAAGTGGAGTTTTGTATGGTTTCTATGGAATTTTTACCACAAACATTTTAGTGGGGGATGTTGTCGAGAACTTGGGGGTGACACTCCTGCAGGGGGAGTCTGGCGGAATCACTGCTTGCAACTCAGTATTCAAAATCAACATACATATATTTAGGCAGTTTTCTTTAAAAAGTACATGACTTTTATCGTAAAACCTAACTTAATTTCTTTAATTTCGGGAGTTAGCGGCGTTAACAGAGGACGGAAATCTTTCAGTGTCATTGATTAAAGTGAAGGTAAATTAATCATATGGACGCTAACAGTTCTATGGCTTACGCCCGTCTTGATACGAGGTGGCCCTTATCTTCGTCACGTCTAAACTTAACTGTAAAGCATCGCCGGCTACGATCTCTTAGCGCCTTCCCACTTCGTACTCGTAGTATGTACTGCAGCGAACATGTTTAGTTGATCTTTTCCCCGCTGTGGCGCTACTTACAAGCAATGGACAGTTTGACAGAAAATAATTAGCATGTAACTGAATGTAACTTTAACAAGTTTACTGTACTGTGGTTAAGTAGAAAAGTTTTCATATGAGTCGTTCACGTGCGGCATGTGTAGGCAACAGTCTCACAAAAGTCCCTTTCGTTTTATAATGAAATTGTGGTGATTAATTTTCCGAAAATCTTGAATTCTTACAGAATAATGCTTAAGAAACGAAGGTTTATGGTAAGAAATTAAAAAAAAAAATCTTGAAGAATACTATTCACTAAGCTGCAGATTAAAATTGTATGAAATTAGTCTGCCGCTGAAACAGATGAAATATAGTTCAGCTTAACATTTTTTAGTACAATACACAATATTCAACCAAAAATGCTCATTTGGCATAAACAACTTATAGCCTCAGTGCTTTACGGCAATCACGATATCTATATCATCGCATTATACTTATTATGTATTTCTTTCTCACATATAGGACTATATAGAATGAAATTAGCATCTACTGCTTTTCTGGGAATTTGAAGTTCGAAAGAGTTCAAGGTACAAATCATGTTTCATTCCATACTCATCCAAAATAAATGCGACTCAACTCTTATGAGCTTGATATACAAACGAAATGCGTCAAATGTTACATATGTGCTATTCCTCGAAAGAACTAGCATAGATAATGCAGTTTGTAAAGAAAGTGTATGACTTTCTGGCCAACTCCGTTCGGGGAACGAATAAAAAGGGTACTGCTTCCTTTTTATAATTTCCTCATATTTGCAGTATCCTACTTTGGAAAGCCATACATTGTAACTGAGTATTGCGAAGTCATTATTCCCCGCACAGCAGAGAAATATTTTCCCAATATTTTAAAAATATTTCCTGTGCCAAATAAGGAAACATGATATTTTCTGCATCACATTTAATTTCCCAAAATTTACTGTTAAAACATTTCGACAATAGTTTAAAAACAAAAAAAAGTCCATAATACTAGTATTTCCCACATGTTTTAAAAGCTCTTTTATCTAATATAACCTACAAAAATAATTTTATATATTTATGTAATATTTTCTTATATTTTGGAAATGTTAAAATGTTTTCGTTACATTAAAACAATGGAAATCTTATAACTTAAGAAAATTTCCGAACATCTTAAAATCATGTCTGAACATAAAATATTATTTTCCTACAGTATTCATATATTTTAAAAATTTAAAATAAAAATAAAATACACATTTTAAAGAATATAGTATTTCTGGAAATAGTTTTAAAATATATAAAGCAGAGAAATATACTTATCTGCTTTCAGGTACTGTCATTCTAGCGCGCTCGCTTTCTGAGTGTGGTCATGGGCTCAGTTCCCACCGAGGTCCAATGAACGGATGTATCGAATCTCACTTTACCAAAAACTGTAGGTTTCTTCCTTAGAAGCTCTCCAGCTCGTTTAGGATATCATGTCAGTTCAATCAATGGAAGTAAGGGTTTCATTGGTCACCGAAAGGGGGAGGGAGAAATTATAGGGTAATATTTACAGGATGTGTTAGTTACATGCGTATTTCAGTATCTCATACTCCGGGGTAGCGCCAGAGTGGCAATAGGAAACTGAAGCCCCCTAAATCAATCTTAGCCCCCTTCTAGCTTCACAGTTTTCTTTATTTTATACCTGTTAAAAACTTCAGTCGGGCCTCCGACTTCTTCAGATGTAATATTGTAGCCTTCCCCAGCACTTTTACCCAGGAACCGTCGCTACTCATAATTAAAAATAAATATATAAATTAAAAACGGATTACAGCGATAACAAGCATAAAAAGCTGAGTTAGGACTGAAAATTAGGTCCATATTGGAAACTGGGAGTGGACGATAGAGTTTTAAGTGTTTGCTTTGACTGACATTGATTAAACACTCCAGTATGGCTAAATATAGAGCTCATTGGATAGCTCTGATGCGGTCATGTGACACGAGAAAATCAGTGGTACCTGAATAATGTTGAATACAGTTTCCGCTTTTAAAAAAGGAACTTGCTAGTCAAACACTGTGAGATGTAATATGCCCGTACGAAAGAATTGTTTTATAAATATTTTGTGAAAAGTGTTTTCCCGCATTATAGGAAAACAGGTAAGTGGGGTTCCAGGAAAAACACATGAACTGACGGGAAATTTTCTCCCCCTTTCCTCCCCTACAAATAAACCCTTGAAAGCCACTATCAAGTCAAGTAAAGGATTGTTTTTACAGCTAATTATTTGTAGTGTGCCTTGTGAATACATTGATTTTCATTTTATTTTAATAAATTGAGGTTAAGTAACAATTCCATTTTTGTGGGATAGTTAGCAAAACAAAGATTCGTTGTTCTGTTCATGTCTATAACATTTTTCAGCTTCACAGCTCTGTTTACAGCCAAGAAACCAAGCTGACTGCTTCGTAGCTTGTATTGCCTGTAAGTAGCGCCACAGCGGCCACCAAGAGAACTAGGTCGTGTACGCACATTTGAACTATATGGGAAGGCGCTAAGAGATCGTAGCCGGCGATGTGTAAAGAGACTGACTAAAAACAATTGTAAAAAGCTTATACGATCATAAAACTCGTATAAATACTACACAAAGAAACACCTGATTAATAAATACAATAATTATAAAATAAATTTGTAATACTATAATTTTTTGTCTGTGTTTCGTTTGCCAAATGTCACACTTTAACAGCAGATCTGATAGCAGTTTTGAAATAATAAGTTTTGTGTAATGGCAATATAATTTATCGATAAATTCTTTATACGATTTCTCTACTTTATATCCTTAAGTGTAAGCCTTACCTTACAATGTCAAGACATATTTCATTCCGGTGTGGTTACTTGAAAACAATAACAAAGAAGGCACTAACAGGAAAATATGATTTACGTACATTTTGCCGACAGATGTCACCACTCTTAAAAGCGTCAGCTTGGGTTTTCCATGGAAGCTCTCAGAGAGGCAATATAGCTACATGTTTTCTCTCTTTTTTTAGATCCGCTCGCTTCATTTATATCGCCTCCTTTTGTTCTCTTGGTTGCGATATTAGACAGGAATGTCGGTTATAAGGCTGCCTTGACTCGAGGCCCGGAAAAAGAAATTTTTCACAGATTTTCAATAGTAACACAAATATTTAAGCGATATATAATTTATATATACATCTCTACGATATTAAAAGCAAGTACACTGTTGATACTACAATGCCATCTCTTTTCCTATATATAGAATTTTGAGAATAAAAATTTATATCTGAACAGATACATGTGCTTAACACGAATGTAGCAATGTACTGTATTACACAGCTGCTTTCATGAGTTTTTTTAAATTCTTTCTTTGCTTAACGTTCACGGTTCTGTTTTTTTTTTCCCCTCAATATTTCACTCTGATTCTCCCATCCCGAGTTCTGTTCGGGGATTTCATTTCATGCTATTGCATGTTTTACATACTAATACAACTCAATATTCAAACGTTCATCCATGTTATTTCCGCGTGTAGTGATATGTGTTATTTTGTTAGATTAAAAACCGGAAACCACTCCCTTACACATGCATCTCTCTCCCTCTCTCTCTCTCTCTCTCTCTCTCTCTCTCTCACACACACACACACACACACACAAACACGTACATAGGAATGATACACTACTGATGGCAATTATATAATTTAATAATTATAATTTCATTATTGTAATCCGATTAATTGGAGACCCTTATAATAAAAAAAAACAACAGATATTTGGAAAATGAAAAAAAAAGAATGTATACAAAATAAACCTTCAAAAGCGAATAAGGATATCGGAAAAAAGAAGAAATGGATATCACAAGAAAGAATAACACGCATAATTGAAGAAGGAACAAATGCAGTGTTTTCTGAGACGTTAGGCCCGAAACTTTCTGATATCGAATCTTGGCTACGACATGTATGTTTCTGTATTTTAATGAAAAACAACGGATTATAGTATTAGAATGAGTAAAAAACATTCGTTTCTAAAAATGTCCTCCAAATGTAAAGCTTACCAACTTCAAATAGTCTAATATTTCAATAAGAATAGATCTGGGCTGAATATAAGTAGTTGCTTATAAATATAAAAGTAATTAATTACTAATTACTGAGTCAGAATCGCTCGGAGTAACCGAGAGGTTAGAGCGTTCGCTTCATGTGCGCGCGATCATGGGTTCCAATCCCACCAGAGAGCATTGAACGGAGTGGTTTGAAGCCCACTTTACCAACAACTGTAGGCCCCGTCCTTAGAAGTTTGCCAGCTCGTTTAGGACGTTAATAACAATTCACTTACTGAGTCAAACAGACTCATTGGGACAGTAAATTGTCTCACGGAAGAAACTGAACTTTTGTTACTGTTCTTAGAATACAGTGTGATCGATAATGTTCTTTCTTTCTTTATAAAGTAATTCTTCGATTAGCAGTTGCGCGAGTAATTGTTCGATTTTCCTTTATTTGCTTAAAGGGCCGCGGTGGATCAACGGTTAGAACACTCATCTCTGGCGCTTGGGTTCGTCAGTTCAAACTCTCCTCATGCCATGTGGTGGACAAACACCTTGTGGGTGGGTTTCCTCGAGATTCTCCCGTTTCTTCCCACTTTCTTCATTCCACGAATCATCACTCATCCGGCCTGAGCCAAAGTTGCCTAAAAGTCTTACAAATTAAATTTTAAAAAATCCTTAAAATAAATATTCTAATATTTCTCGTACGAAGTCAGCTCTTCGTAGTTCAGTGTTCTCAACTATTGAACAACCTCTTCAGAAGCGGCATATAAACCTTAAAAATGAAGATGTTTCATTATTCATTGCAGGGAAAAAAGTCATTTTGATAGCTGATTCTCGAGTACTGAGCATGATCGACTGATTCAAAGAACTTCTGGTACTACTTATAATAGCTGATGGTGTTAGAACCCAAATTGCAGCCTGTTCGTTATGAGTAGGGCTGGGTTAATTGAGCGACTTGAGAGTACAACTTGAAAAATCCACACAAAGTGTAGTTAACATTTAGTGTAGTTTCTGCAGCATGTCCTGTTGTTGGACATTAGTGATAATTCCTTGAAGTATGGTACATATACATGCAGCTATATGGTTAAGTTTTCACTAACGGTTTTTATCAAAGTTTTGAATTGTTTTTTCTACCCTACACATTATTAGGAGAATTACTTCTGCTTAATTGAATAATTTTGCTAGCTTCTAGAAAGTTTAGAAATTCACTAACAGATCACTTTAAAAGCAATTTTATTTTCCCTTCAAGACCACAGTAAATTCCATTTCTGTAATATGTTTAGTGACTTATACGAAAACAAATATAACAGTACTTGAACTGCTAAAACAAGTCTTAAATTTACTCGGTTCTTCAACAAAGGGAATAGTTACTGTGAGAGACATCTATCAAATAAAAATAATAATAATAATAAATAAATAAATAAAATAGAACAGATCTTTACAAAACTGGGCAGATATTCATGAAGTGTATAAATCTCTGAACATACTAAACACAATCTACTCAATGTTCTTCGAATGTTTTTCTTCACGTGCGAGTGCAGCACAAACTATTAAGGCCATCTAGGGACTAGGTGGCTCAGTAGTAGAGCGCTTACCTTTGGTGCTTTGGGTCGTCGGTTCGATCCCTGCTCGTGTCATGTAGGCTTTGTGGTGGACAAACACCGTGTGCGTGGAGTTTTTTTTCACTTTCTTTATTCCACGAATTATCCATGAAGTGACCTGAGTCAAAGTGACCTAAAGGGCTGAAAAATAAATTCAAATTTCAAATTAAGGCCATCTATTGGAAGGATTTCACAAAGCGAATTAAGCCTATATAATATTAAATAGTCACAGAATTCGTATAATTTTTGTGACAACATTTGGTAGGGTTCAGATATTTTGATCCGGGCCATTTACTCTGCCTCTTAAAGCCTTATCAGACAGATTTAAACTTATGTTTAATTTGAATATTACCCTGATTTTGATTTACTGAAATTGACTTTGTGTAACATTACCTCAATTTCTCCATTTAGTTGAATTTGATACAAGACTATTTGAAACTGTATTTACTAGTTTCAATTGTGTAATTCTGACACCTTCCCGAATCCTTTCCCCTGTCCCATCCCGGCCTGAGCCTTAGATGCCTAAAAGCCATAAAATTAAATTCTGAACTTCACAACTCAGTGTTGTCAGAAGGAGGGAAATTTTCCGGAAAACGGGAAAAAATCTTCGCCACATGAAGGATAAAAGAAAAAAAAAGTACACAAATCGGGAAATTTTGTTGCACATTTTGGACACTTTTTAAGATTCAATTTTGAGTAATTTTGATAGTAAACAGAAGCAAAAAATTTTTTAAAAAATAGCGAAATTTTTCGGTATTTTGAGGGAAATATTGTGACGCGAACCGATCAACACAATTTTATTTTTTTCGAAACTTAACGAGTGCTTCTTTCAAGCTTGATCCAAGCCAATAGACTTGTCGTGACAATCTTAAGGCAAGCTTTCTTACTTGGCATGTCAAGCTTCAACTAAGTTTGTAAATTATTCTCTGGGTACGAACCTTGTGGTCTTGAGGGAAAATCCATGGAGATCGTTGCATGTGAGTTATCTATAGAATTTTAGCAGAAGAGAAATTTGTTGACATTGCACCACAAATCCTCTGAGATCTAAACATTCTTCATTAAATTTTAAGATATTATTTTGCATAAATTCTTAGTAAAATTTTAATTTCATAAAAAACAAAAAGCATCTGACTTGGTGGATGAGCACTTCCAAGAATTGTGCCTATATTAGGAACAACAACAGCATAAAAATAACAACACTGTAAGGGCGAATGTAAATGTCTGGTGGTGGATATGGGGTGAAAACAAGATGAGGGGGTAAAGTCCTCTAAACAATTAATTCACATTAGAGCAGGTGTTCTCTAATTAGTCTCTTGTGCATGTTCTATTCTCAAGGGAACAATTGTGGGATAAGAGAAAGAGATAGGTTCAGATTTTGTAGTGAAAGGTCAGAACGGTACTAATCCTTCCACACGTTCTCTCTCTCTCTCTCTCTTTCTGGTGTGTATGTGTGCGTAAACGTGTGTTGGTCTCTTTAACTAAATGGGTGCTTATGTTGGAACAGATTTTGAATATCAAATTGCTCCTGGTTGTACATTTACTGTTAACACTAATTTTATGTTAATTCATGTGGTAATAAGTAATTTCTAAAATAATGTATCACCATTATGAGAACGTACATTATTTAGGGGGAATTTGTAAACTCTAAATCTGAAGATTTACACCGCCATCTTGAAAATTTTAATCCATTGTATTTTATATGGGAATTCTTTCATTTTTCAAAGTTTTGTCAGAAATGAAACACTTCAGCTAACGTGCAATTCCCACATATTTTTTTTCTTCGATCCTAATCTTGACCGGTTGTGCTTGTAAATATACTGTTTAGGTCCCAGGATAATTTATAGGGTTAGTTTAAGTCACTGGAAGTGACTTTGTCGCCAAGTAATTAAAAAAAATAGTAATTTTATTCTTGATAACAATGAAATGAATAAATTGTTTCCATGTTTGAAACAACAATGAAATGAGTAAATAAATGATTTGATTGTTTGAAATCAGAAATAACTTAATTTGATTAATTAAGGTTTGAAGGAAGTTTAATAATAAGATATGGGTAGCCACTACCACTAATAGTATTAGTTGTAATAGTAGTAGTCGTAGGAGTAACTGTTAGTGTTTCCGACATATTTTATTCACCCCGCACCAACGGGAGGGAAAATCAGCTAGTCTAGACTATATTTACACAAATTTGAAAATTAATATGTATGTCCCTTATACAAATCTACGTGCGTGCATTTATTTACACCATGTTCTCAGCAGCAGGACGTAGGTGTATTTTAAGTAACCCGAAGTATCCATACTGCGAACTACACTAGTGTCCAAAATTAAAGCAAAACGAAACAATTCGCACAAAAAATATGCTTGAAAAAACATCTGGTGTTACAGAATGGTCTCGTATTAGTCTGTGTACAACAAAATCAAACCTACAAGGAAACAGTAGGACAGTTCAATCTTATGGGTGCATATCACAAAAGAATGCATAGCATTATTATCATAACAACATATTTAAAAAAAATAAAGTGAATAGCATTTACTTGTGTGTATGGTCACCCATAGCAGCGATACAAAACTGACAACGACGCGGCATACTGCGAACAAGTACAGCGAGAAAATGTTGTGGCGGGAGACTGGCCGTAATTCTCACTCTTCATGCAGAACTATTCTGAGAGCATCAAGTGACATAGATGGCCACAGTCGCGAAGCAACTCCCTTCTTAGAATATCTAAAACATGTTAAATTTGGTTAAAATCCGGTGAAAGCGGCGGCCAATCCAGAATATTGTCGCTTCCAAAAATCCGTCCATCCAATACGAGCATTGTCATCAATCAAGAAGAAATGTTCTCCTACATGCCACTAATCCTCCCTCACGTGTACTGCCAAGGTCTCATAGCAATACCTCGTAGCAGTTAAGCCTTGTCCATTAATGCTTGTGATTTCGTGTAAAGGCTTTCATCCAGTGCAGCTAATGCCGGCACACACCATCACCTCTGTATTGATCACGTTCGATGACGTTGGAAGGAATGTGTCTTGTTTTATGTTTTCTCTAGACAAGGCACAATCGAAAATAAGACTCTAGAGCGAATCAAATATGCAATGGACGTGTGTATCCGAGTCCATTGCAGACGATTCCCTCTTTGAGCAGCCACACACACACTATTGGTCGCCTTGGATACTGTTCTCTTTCCCCTAACCTTCTATGCACAGTTTGCCTTGATTCCTACCTTTCTGTTGCAGTTGGGAGGTTAGATGCCAGCTGACCGGCAGTACTCCGATCGTGACTTGCGGCGTTTATAAGCAAATAACGATCTTCCCTCGCATTTTCGGCGTCCCTAGCAGACCTTCTGGATATGACTCCAGTGTCAATAAAATGTCTTCGCAGGCGATTAACTACTGCTTGATTTATCCTGAGACATCTGACTTCTTCGGTCTGTCACTGTTCAATTTCAAGTCTGGCAATGGCTCTCTAGCGTAAAGCCTAATTTAACCGTCTTCTCTAAGTCAGTTCTAGGCTGTTCAATAGAGTTTCCACTTCACAAACACTGATAAACAACACCTTCGTCTACTTTAGTGGACATCGTTTCACCAGCCCGACGATGCAGTCAGTTGCTATACTAAAGTCATTCCTTTGTTTCTACGATTAACGATGTTTCTCTATACTAGAATTAATACGCTATGCAGGTTTTAAAGTAAAAAATAAACATTGATTTACTAATTATTACAGTACACCTGCAGTGCGGACAGAGACCATGGGTTTTAGCAAGTTCTCTTTTTAAAAATAAACTAAATGATGCATAAGCCTTAATTCTTATATTAACTGTAGATGGACCATGAAGCTTTAGCTTACAAAAAAGGAATCGTTGGTTACACAAAATGTTATTTTACATGTCTTTCCCTTGATTTTTTAAACCACATTCATCGCTACTTACTTGGGCACATTTGCAGATACCCGTTTCTGTTGTAAGTTTATTATTTATTGTGTACGGCTTACATGTCATAGTTATGTTATTTAAACTGCTTATATTTGTTGGTGAGATAAGGTCTGTATTGCATAATTTTATCTTACGTCCCTTGTACATTGCCTGGTGTATAATATTTATATTAGTTACTTCTCTTCCATAACGTTGAGTATTCTTCAAATGTTACTTTAATTATTTCGAAAACCAAGAAACCACCAGAGGTGATGTGTATTCTTTGAATCTCAGCACTTGATTTCATGTCACATACTGCGTTCTAAGCTTCTGAAATAATGATAAAAAGCATTTGATCCTATGTAAGAGCTTAATTTATTTAGGGTTGATCTTTCCTAGGTCTTCTTCTCTGCTAACCCTTAAGGAGGCGATATAAATTGTGATGTTATTAAGCACGATGTGGTCATTTTGCTCCCCTTACGTTTCTCTATATTTTATATACTTTCTGTAAGAATGTGAACAAAAGTGCTAGTCAGATCTGCAAGCGTCACTGTCAGCGGTTTGGTGTATTTTATGAAAGCGTCTGTGCTGCAAACCATTCAAATTGAAACTCCTGCATGCCCTAACATTAGAAGACATGCCAAAACACCTCGACTTTTGCATTGAAATACAAGAACGATTACAAGATGATGGCTTCGCTGGCAGACTAGCGTTCAGCAACGATGCAACCTTCTA
>JAGDQP010066211.1:0-11310 GCA_022664845.1 Lepisma saccharinum | reverse complement strand
AACTCACCGAAGTTACTTGAAGATGGTCCAGTTAAACGTACCGTGAGGAAAACTGTTACAGGTAACCCGACTTCGGCTCAGACGTTGAGTGCTGTAAAAGACAACTCCAAAGTCGTTGATGCCGAGTTAAGTCAGGGATGTGATTATAACTCATCGTAGTTACTTGTTGACGGTTACGTTAAAATGACTGGGAGGGAAGCAATTGTTGATGGCACAGTCTTGGCGCAGACGTCGAGTGTTATTAAGGCTCCTCGCTACTCCCTCCCCCACTTTTTAACATCTTTTTCAAAGTCTAATAGCATTATCAAAATTTTAAGAAGATACATCTCTAGTACTTAGATATTACTTTCAAATACAATGGACAGCGATCTTAAGATCTTGTCCATTGATGACTGATTCGTTGTCAAAGATTATGACGTCATTATTTAATTAACAACGTATCACTCATCAATGGACAAGATCTTAAGATCGCTGTCCATTGTATTTGAAAGTAATTTGTAAGTACTAGAGATGTATCTTCTTAAAATTTTGATAATGTTTATTAGACTTTGAAAAAAATGTTAAAAAGTGGGGGAGGGAGTAGCGAGGAGCCTTAAGGACAGTCCTGAAAATATAAAGATCACTTTGACTCACAACGATACCCCACAAGAGGTGGTTTTAAAAATTTCGAAGTTCCACTATTACAACCCCTGAATCGTTGGTGTCACCGTAAACTTAATAGGGAGTACTATAATTTATACAGACAAAGTTTCCCTCTAAACTCCATAGGGGCTGATATATATTTTTTTTTTCAAAATTTCAACCCCCTTCTCCGACCACCCCCTTGGCCCGATTTTGCTCGTTAATGAACTTAGCCGAGCTATTAAGCATAGAAATAACATAATAAAATTTGGTTCAAATATCTTCAAAATTAGATACGTACCGATCTCAATAGGCAACAGCTTCAGTTTGGTGATGTCATGTGGTAAATAGACATATTTTGAGAAGATATACATGTGCAACTAGTTTTATTTTCCGAATTAATTTTTCTGCGGCTGCGCATTAGTTTTATTTTTGTTAGTGTATATATCCTACAGAAATTATGATATACTCATTCTGCGTGCAATGTGATATGTTTTTAATTTATTGTCAATGTTAGAAAAAACTAACATTGACAAGAAAAAGATATCAAACGTGAACCTATAAAGAGCACAAAATGGGATATATTTAGTTCCAGGCGTATCACAGTCTCAGAACATTTGTGGTCCTTTAATAGCCTTCCTTTTTTGGTTCTAAAGTTCAAGATTTTTTTTATTTAGTTCCTTTTGGATTGAGGTTTAGGACTATTCGAAAGTATATTTCCAAATGCCCTTTTCGTTGGCGTGTAAATCTTTCTTATAGTCGTGGTCAGTGAGTGTATATTCTAAAGTTTACCTCTGACTATTTTTGTTTTTCTTTAGATAAATAGTCGTTTCTCCTTCCTTTCTACACTGGCGTCAGACTGGAAACAACATAAATTGGGTTAAAATTTACTTTAGGTGTACAAAATAGCAGTTTGCTTCGAACTATATTATCGTTTCAAGCGCGCCTTATACCGAATGATTTATGTAAAAAAACAAACCTTATCTATGGTGGCAATTATGCAGACGCTAATAAAGTTGGTTTAAATATAATGATAAATATTTCACTGTTACATACGTATGTATTTGTTGTTAAAACACTTGTAAAAGTATACAACAGTTAATTATCATCGTTGTTTTCAAATGACTTCTTGTGACATGTAACATACGTTGGTTTCTCCTCAGACTTCTTTTTTTTAAATTGACTATATTCCAACCTGTAAAAATTGTTCAATAAAGTGTTGAAGGTATAAAAGAATAGTTGTGAGGTGTGATTGCAGAATAAAATATTCCTTTACATAGTTTTAAAAATAAGGTAACAGCATTCGTAAGTACAAAGCGTATTCACACCTATTGTAGTTCTCTTAAGTGGTATTTCTTTAAAAAAAATGTTTTACCTTGACAAGCGTTGTTGTACGCCACTCGAGTTGCTTATAGTGAACATTACATTATTAATATTTCTTTAATTCTTTCTCTCACGTACATATTTTTTCTCAGTGTTCTAGTGTGCGTCGTTTAAATTTACTTTTCAAACATAGAAGAATGGCGATAATGGAATCTTCGGGAGAAAATCGGTCATCTGTAGTAGCAAGCTGCAATTGGGTCAGTTTAGTAAGCTCGTAGGACGAGATGTTAGTTGTTGGACACCGAGCCTGTTGCATTTGTAGAAATGCTTTTAAAAGGAATCTAATTTTAATTTTTGAAGACTCGAAGCAAATACAGAGTCACGTCGGGTAGACGTTTTCTCCATTCTGTCAAATTTATTACTTCGAGATATATTCTTCGTTAGTACGCTAAAGTAAGGCTATTTCTTGCGTAGTATGGATGTTTGGGGAACTTGGAGGCTTGAAATAACTCTATCAGGATGTAAGTTATGGGCTGTTGAAACTTCTTGCTAGATCAGGGCAAACTTCTCCCGAGGACAAGCTGAGATTGTATAATCGCTGTGGTTCCGTAGTAGGGTGTTTCTATATTCTCGGAAGACTATCGAATGCTGGTCCTTTTTTTATTACACACCAGAAGAGGTTTCTACAAGTTTCTGGTACCGTTTTTATCTACTGACTGATATATTCCATGCATGTTAAGTGTTCTTGCATACTGGTGTTGTGCAATTGCTTGAGCACGTTGTCTCTAGATCTACCGCCCTTTTGGCGTTTCAGTCTTCTGGTACCGTTTTCAACACTTACCAACCGTAGTTGGGTTTAAAGAACTTTAATCATTATCATATGCATGTCAGTTCGTAGTGTATTGATATTGGGAGCAAAGAAAAAGAGGAAAGGGGAAACGCTAACTTAAGGAAACGTCCCAAGCGATGGCCCACAAATGCACATATTACCACCAGCCCCTGACGATAAGGATGGACACAAAGCATGCAACATTTAGCCCAGAACTTCAGTAGGACAACGAGACACTGAGGCGAAGATCCATATATCACGGACTTGGTCCAGAAAAACTTACCTTAGCGCATACCAATAAAAGCTTACACATATCAGGCACAGGTGGAGCAACGGAAAACAGTCGTCGATACCAAATACTAAATGCATGCTACCATCCTCCAGGAGAGGGATGGATTTAGTCATAGTATCTCACACAGTATGAAGACATGTCACCAGAGTTCAAATATGATTAAATAGGTTACGTAACGGATCACTTAAGTATTAAAACGCTTAACAGCTAATGTCAACGAAGTCAAGAGACATTATTCACCAGGACCTGCATCAAAACCAACCAACGCACACTAACCTGGCTGAATTTTCTGAACTTACCTAATCTTTCTCAGAGACCATTCCAGTTTATGACTGCTCAACAAAGTATAATACTTTTAAGATGTGGTTCAGATGTACCTTGGCGGGATCCAAGAACACCGCTCCTTGCGTGAACTCTACCTGGCTCATCACCATTGAAGACAGGAAAGATATATCGTTATCTTTCGTAGCTTAATGTCAAGTCAATGATTGAGTTCTAGTCATGCCTACTTCCCATTCTTACTCTTTCCACTACCTTCCTCCTAAGGACCACACGCAATCAGACTCGTTGAGTGCCGCAAATTACGCAGGCCCTGGCCAATAAGCGCAGAAAGAAAATGTATATCGAGAATGCTAAGGAATTACGTTTGTATTAATATTTAGTAAACGTATAAGTAAACATACTTTCCACCGCTTAAAAATAATAATAATGTTCAATATCTTAACCTAATAATCTAGCTAATAGGAAACCTAATCTATTGAAATGATGTACTCGACAACTGTAACTAACTTCTGTTTAACCGGTTTAGTTTCAGATGAAACTTTAAATACAAAGCGTCTACTTTTATTGTTTATACATGTTACTTTAGCGTAAAATTACTTCAGAGGTGCAGACAATTTGGCATTAACAACCAAACCGGCGATGATTTCAACGTAACAGCATTTGGTTTATAAGACATTTTGTTATATTAGGTTTGTTGCTATTAGATATAAACAAAACTTTCAGTATCGCAAATTTTGATTTGAGAAATAAGTTCGTACTTTCGCATTCAAATTTCACTTACAGATATTTCATTTAATATTGTCTATAGCCACTCGTTTAATATTCTTATGTATTTAACACAGTATTCCATAAGTATTAAACATTTTTAGACTTAAAACAAAATAAGAAAATTTAGAAAGTACAGAGTAGTACCTTGTACTCAAAACCCGGCAGTACAAGGTCATGTTACACATGCTTTTTTCTTACTTAACATCTGTTCGTGGCACGTAAAAGTAGCATCCAGAAAAATAAAATTTCAAATTCAAAATGCATCTCAACTGTTAATACCAGAACTTCCATAGGCAAAAGTAACTTAAATCATATCGGCGAGGTTATGGTAGCAAAATACGTATTCAAGCTATAGCAGTAATCACAGTGTGTCAGTGAAGCTGAAACTACATTTTAATTCCAGGTTATAGTTTGTAATGGAACCAGTTTGCACCTGAGAGCGCTGTGGTTTCATTAAACACTACCCATTTTTCCAACACACACTCTTAAGGAACACAATATTACTATCACAGCCCTCACCTCCGAGTGCATGAACAACTAAGTAATGTTTGACGTGACATTTACATGCATACAAGCAAATGTCAGAATTTAGGTTCGTTTTCTCATAGAAAATAGAAAAATAAATCGGAAGACGAGAATTAAGATAAAATATTGAAAAAGTTTATCAACTATTAAGTCAAAAACAACAATCCAATTTCTTCAAACAATTCCTTCCGTGGAAAATAATTCAGAACAAAAATCTCTCTGGGAATTAACTTTGACTAATAAAACTATTTACGGAATCGAAATCACAGAATAACAAAAATACTACAGAAATCAAATCGCTTATTCCTATCAGCTTACATTAAACTACGTTTGAAAATTTACTTGTTAGAACAAAAATCAAAATGACAAATGTAAGCTTCAATTCCCGGTATATCAATAAACATCCTTTTGAGAAGAATAAAAATTCGGTTTACTTTCCTAACATATTTTCATAATACATGTGAACTTATAAAGATATATATTGGCAGTAATTATAACTGACCCTCTTACAGCTACCAGAATCGTAGTTCAGGTTCATGTGAGGACTTACTAATCAAGAGCTAAATAACGCTCCTAGAGAAAAGTTTTGTCAAAAAATGGGGAACCAGGTTGACTGCCTCATTAAAGAACACAGAACAAAAATTTCTGCAAAAAGGGAACACCATAGGCATTCGTGTCAATCAAAAACCATTGACGAAGAAGGAAAAAAACACCTTCTTACAAAACGTACTCACATTCGCCTTTCACTTCGATTTTCGATTACAAACCACACTAAAAAATATATAAGTGCCACGTACCGGTTATTTCACATAACTGAAGCTTGAAGCTTCACGCCACATGGACGACCAAGTTTATGTTCAAACAACCAATCATACAATAGATATCGAGTCACACCTCTAACGAACAAATCAGGGAATACCTAGACCCCCTGTAGTCAATAAAAAAGGTACCCTCTAAGGCACAATTCTCCATCATGATCTGAGCCATAAACACATCACTCATCTCAAATTATCAGAACACAATATCGTTACAAGTTAAATTCCTGTCATTTAAAAATTTTGTCAATTTGGAAGAAGAATTTTTGTTCCTCACATTTCAACGGGTTAGAATTTCCAATACTCAATTTGGCATATATTAATAACCTAATCAGGGGCCGGACTACATGTCGCACTGCGTCAACGCAACGTAAACCTTGCAATTTAGTTGAGATGATTTGCGTGAAATATCCCTCCTTGTACCCAATGTCACCATAATGAAAATACTCGAAGAATCATATTGCGTTACGTTGCGAACGCAAATTTCGTAGAGTCAAATGTATATACCCTTCCTTTTCTATCATATGATGGTACAGGTAAGGAAACAGCCTCGGAGGACTTCACTGTCCAGAAGACGGAGTGCAGCTGGCAACGGCAGCGGTCAGTCCTGCAGGGACTCAGGTCCAAATTATGTAGATCAACCGATTACCTTAACTATCGTTCCGCTAGACGAAGATTGACCGATCCCACAAAGCTTCCGTCACTGATCTCTGCACGAGTGAGAGTCACCAGCCGCGGATATTTAATAGCTTAAATCTAATTAAAGTAATTAGAATACTTTACACCATTTCGTTGAAAGAAAAAAAGCTTTAAAAGTGAAAGAAAATTTTGCTTAAACTGTCACCAAAGCATGGGCAATATTTAGTAAAACTAATATCATTTTAACCATCGCTCGATCTGATTTCAAAATATAAGTAACTCAATAGCTAAGCAACTTTCGGGGTAAATCACTATCACAACATTGCATTTATGATATCAATTTTTATTAGCTGAATAAATAACACAGAGAGAAAACATATTTCTTCATGCAAGATGAACTAGGTACAACAGAGATAATAATGGTGCTACATAACTGCAGTGCTGAAACTTTACATTGTGTGCACATTTCTATATTCTGCTTGTTCCCTCTTTTTTTCGTAAATACAACTCAATGAAACAGACTCGTGTTACCATATGGTATACAACTAAAGATAAAACTTACGAGACGAAAAATATGGTATCACAATACATTTCGTCTTAAAACCTAATGAACAATTTTTTCTCGTTTTATGACGATCGACTTCGAAAATTTCTATTCTGCTACTACAGTATAGTAATCTGTTTTTCGCAGAAAAACTTCACAGTCAAGCCTGAAACACACTTAATTTACTTTCATTGCTACGATATAGTTTTTTGTCACAAAATACGAGTATATATGGTACCATTTGGTTCGCGTACTTCGGGAAAGTAATCTCCTGCAGATGGTTCGCAGGTATCATCTTACAATCTTTTAGAAACCTCTTGTAAAAGCTTATTTCCTGAACGAATCATTCCTTTTCCTTTTGGCATGTTATTTTCCAATGGACAGGCAGAAAATGAATCAATGCAACCAAAGTTTGCTGCATCAGCAGCCACATGTAAAAGGTTGTTGAAACTAAGCGTATATATTACCAATCTTTGTTGTACCAATAGGAGGTATATTTAAGAAAGCAGTGAGGCAACTCATTCGCATAATCCCTCCATAACTTTGTCTCCCAAAAATTACTAGCCAAAATATAAATAGCGCAATGAAAAAGCAAGACGTGTTCATACAAATTCTTTCCTAATACATTAGTACACTAGATAGAACTACAGGTCCGCAATAAAGCAGAAATAGCCTGAGCTCTGTGACTTTCCAATATTTAAACAGTTGCAAAGGCCGCAGTAGTCGAGTGGATTCTCTCGCCGAATTTTTTGAAATTTTATTTATTATTATTAATTAATATTTCAGAAATTGGACATTTTGTGCACTGAGCCTACATTTCTTTGACACTTTCTGAAGCCAAACCCGAATAAGACCTTTAACAACTCCAAGACAAATTAAGTGCATATAAGTGGTACGTGTGTTACCAACCCAATGTACAATTCACTCACAAGGGACACCCGCCAACTCGGACAGCAGAAACCGGATGAAAGTTTCTATAGGAACTAATTGCAGGTCACTGAATCCAGTCGTTTCCATGCAAAATCACGCAGTCAAACAGTAACGGCACCAGCTCATGGATGATAGGCCAATGTGCTAGAGAAGAAACGGGAAAACTGAAATGCTCAATGTAGTAAATATGAGTAACGATTGAGTCTACAATATGTAGAAGCACATGTGAATGCCGTATGTGAATTACAGTGTTGCCAAATCGGTGAAAAGGATGTGTGAAAATGGGAATGGAAGAAAGTGTCAAAAGAATGTGAATTAGTGGAATAGATAAAGAACCCGACACAGTAGTCGGGAATGAGGTTTTGTCATGTTATAAAACAGTGTTGCTAACTGCATAAAGGATAAAAGAGGTAATAAACGTAGGTTGGAAGCAATAACAAAGACCTGCAATCAAACAAGATAATCGGGAGTGAATCAGCAGGCACAGAAAGAAAGAGTGGTTTTACGCATTGCCATGTAATACGCTGCGTCTGGTGACAGGCGCCTTCGTTGTGTACGGACATGAAGAGTAACAGAGCAGTACCGAGACAAGAAATCATTATTATCAGGACCAAAAGAAACATGGAGCCGGCGAGGCGACGGTGATACCAGTAAAATGATACAATACGGAAGAACTTGAAAATACATTAGGCTGCTACATTAGGAAGCTTGATAATGAAATAACGATCGTGTAAATTCACCTGAGGTTTTTCACATTGCAGCCGTACGAAATCAACGATCCGCCAGAAATAGAGCTTGTATTGCCGAATACCACTGTCAGATGGCGCCTGTCACCAGATGCAGCGTATTGCCTGGCAATGTGTAACACAACTCTTTCTTTCTGTGCCTGCTGATTCACTCCCGCTTATCTTGTCTGATTGCAGGTCTTTGTTTTTGCTTCCAACCTACGTTTATTACCTCTTTTATCCTTTATGCAGTTAGCAACACTGTTTTATAACATGACAAAACCTCATTCCCGACTACTGTGTCGGGTTCTTTATGTATTCCACTAATTCGCATTCTTTTGACACTTTCTTCCATTCCCATTTTCGCACATCCTTTTCACTGAGTTGGCAACACTGTGATTCACATACGACATTCACACGCGCTTCTACGTATTGTAGACTCAATCGTTACTCATATTTACTACATTCAGCATTTCAATTTTCCCGTTTCTTCTCAGCTCTTATCTAGCACACTGGCCTATCATCCATGAGCTGGTGCCGTTACTGCTTGACTGCGTGATTTTGCATGGAAACGACTATCACCACTGGATTCAGCGAACTGCAATTAGTTCCTGTAGAAACTTTCATCCGGTTTCTCCTGTCCGAGTTCGCGGGTGTCCCTTGTCAGTAGTTTTTTGAGAGCTGATGGTCTTCGAATTGCTGTTCTTTAAACGCTTTGTTAGTGCGAACGATAAAAATTTTTTTGTATTGCCATGTAGTTTCACCTAAATATGTGACATCTTGTGTACATTTCTCACATTCAAATTGTGAATTATAAGAATACACAGTTACATATGATATTGAACCATTTTTGCAGTACGATAGTGGTGGAGACGACAGAATTATAATGTTTTCGACAAACTGAAATTTACAACTGAGGACCGAATTTAGAAATTGGTAAGTTCAAGGTGTGCCTTCCTTATTTCAATAGCTGTGGACTATCTACGATCTTTCAGCAACGTAATAACAAAAGTTTTCGTTCTAATGACCCATAAAAGGGAAGTGGATTATCAGAGTGTAGTTCAGGAACTACGAACTTTGCAATCTGCCCTGAATCCTACAAGTGTTCTTCTCGATTTAGAAATAGCTGCCGCGAAAACATTTACTGAAGTCTTTCCAAATGTTAACATTCGAGGATTTTTTTTTCATTTTAGTCAGTGTATTTAGAGCAAAATTAGCAACATCGCGGCCATTAGAGAATGGTATTTGGATAACAACGATTTTGAGTTTTCTTTGAATGTCCGATAGTTGGCAGCGCTGGATTATGTTCCTACAGATGAAGTTCTTATTGCCTTTGAAGATATGTTGAAGACTCAATTTTTTGTAGACGACGAGCAAATATTAGTCTTAATGACTTCGAAGCAACCTGGATTGGAATTGAACGAAACAGGAGAAGGATCTAATAAATGAACTCACTGGAGCATTAGTAACAATGCAACATACACGGAAAATGTGCCGTTGTCTATTTATTACAACCAGATGTACGTTGACGGCATTTCCTTCTCGGGTTCTCTTCCTTTCCTCAACTTCCTTCGAGAATTCCTGCCTTCATCTTCCTTAGAGTTTTTTCTGCCTGTTAAAAAAGAAAAAATGCCAATACAATACAACGAACGAAATACTTGTAAGTGCAAACAGGTAACAGAACATTAGGACATAAACTTCAAACATAAAGTGCACTTATGGCCCAACGCAGTATTCAAAGAAAGAGGTTTAATGAATGTTCGCAAACCACATACACAGATTAGCACTACATTACAAATACAGGTGAATACCGGTACGATGTTATAATTACTAAAAGAAAGACGTATGTCGTGAGATGTTGAACAGGACAATTCGCCTCTGTAAGAACAGGACACTGAATCTGAGGCTTGCAGTTCCAGGTTAGGTATTCTAAGTATTCAAGATGAGCGACACGCCTAACTTTCTGTGCCTATGAAGCAATCTTTGTGCCTTAGCTCAACTACTTACTCTGCAGGTACAAATATCAAAGCACTCCTCAACGATTTTTACTGTGCAGTGCCTTCCTATGGGACCAGCAGAGTAGGCAGTTCAGGTAAGGCACGAAGAATGTTTTGTAGGCACAGAAAATTTGGCCCTGCACCGGTCGTTCACTGGCAAAATACCTAGCCGGCGAATGGGCTACCCACATTCGATCTCCGTAAAGGAAAAAAAATGCAAGGTAATTGGCCTGTAAAACATCGATATGGATCGAACATTAAAGACCACGCCACTACTTTCTTCTTCCACGACCCCAAAAGCAAGCCTGCTGAGGTACGTCATTCTTCGAAATGGTAGAGCTTTGACCATAGCTACAAGTGATAGCTATAAACGCAGGTTTAAATACCAATTTCTTCCCTTTCTCCTACCCACCTTTAATCTTGGTATTAGTAATTTCACTACACAATCCGTAGTGGTGCGAAACAAGATACTTATCAGCAAAGGGCTAGTATTCAGATACTTGACTACTGATTAACAATGCAAATAACATTCGGTCAACTGGATTATTATGTGCGAAATAAAGTATAACATCCCCTACCAGAAGGCCAAGTAAATAAAAAAAGCATCAGTTAAATATACGATTTATATGTTTAAGTGAACATCCATATGAAAACTTTGTCCAGATCCATCACATCCAAAATTTAGGACATACAATTTGCTTTTCAATGTGTTTAGTTGAAACTGGTTAGTGAAATTAGCCAATGCTCTTATAAAATGAGGGAGTCGCCGTACCTCAGGCGGTAATGAATCTGACAACGATTCGGGCAGCCCGGGTTCAAATCTCGGCCAGGAAGCTTGAGGCTTTTCTCGCAGTGTTCAAATGCTTGGCGCTCTGAGGTGCACTTACCCTCTTTTCAAATTGAATACCAGAATGTCCTTTTTATCTCTGGCCAGCTTGGAAAGGTAAAGGCGGTAGATCGTGCATATCGCACAGGGAATAGCTTTACTTTATAAAATAAAGAGTTTAAATGAGGGGCTGA
>JAGDQP010066208.1:0-11311 GCA_022664845.1 Lepisma saccharinum | reverse complement strand
TAGGCTGTATTTAACATTTTGCTTTCTTTAATTTCTCAAAAAAAAAAAAGTGAAAACGCAGAATCTTAGGAACTAACACATCAGCTGACCAACACCTCCGCCACAAGTGCCGGAGACAGGAAACAGCTTGTATGCAACGCGGATACGCCGTCTTATCACTGAATCCATACTGTATATAGTTATTTTGACGTTGCTTCCGCAGTAGGGTGAACAATCATTCCTCGGGTTGCCCTCAAATTCCGGCGTCCCGATTTTCAAAATCTGTAGAACAATGCACCTTGTACTCATAATTGAAAAACGTAATAAAATATTTTTTTAAAGACATTCTTTTCTTGAACAATTCGTACTAAAAAGTAAAAGATAGTTGTGTTTAGGCATGACTAAATAGAAAATCACGGGGCGTGCCAATTAAATAATTTATATGTATATGACAGGGCACCCATGCTTTTCTTTTTAGTCATGCATAAACTAAATATTTTTTTACCACGAATTGTATAAGAAAAGAATGTCTTTTAAAAGCGTTTTTATTATTTTATTCTCAAACTGTTTTGCGAAGCAAATCATAAAGTGTTCGGCAACCAGCAAAACCTCACATCATTACTAGTTAGTATTTATTTTAGGATAAAGAGATCTGTATTTAAAAAATAAAATATGCTTTTAAAACATATAAATATATACAAATATACGAGTATGAAAGTAACAATGGAATTTTGTATTGTCAGCCGACTTGTATTTTGTATTGTCACCCGTCGCTGCGCAAAATTCATTATTATATGACGTCGGGAAATTAGTAAAATTAACGTTGCAAGATTTGAAGACGTCCTGAATCATTGCGAACAGAAAATAATGTAAAAATTCAAGTTGCCTATGTATGTGTAAGATAAAAGTAAGATTTTGGTGTGTAATGGATTCATTGTAAAAATTCTAGGAAATGAATTAAGCAGAGTGGCAAATGATATACTGTTTACACTTGTTAATAGGATGTAGCAGATTAGAGATGCACAACTGGTATACCATTACAGGATGAAATATATATCGCTTGTCTCTTATAAAGCTTTTGATCTTTTGGATACTAAATTATGGTCATTCTAAGCATTATAGCAATTATTTACTCTGTCGTTAGATAAAGATAAAATGAATTTTATGGGCGTTAACAGTACTATGGCTTACGCCCGTCCCGATGCGGGGAAGCCCCTTATCTTTGTCGTGTCTAAACTTTATCTGCTATTTGGATAAACTACGAAAACTAAATTAATAAAATCATGAAAAACTGAAGATGTAAAAGGTCTTCAGAAATATAAAAAACTGGTTAAATGGCCAGTATAACAATTTATAAAACTAAAGATGTATAGAGTCTTTAGCATCAGTTAAAAAAGCGCAGGCTGTAAATGGACCTTCACAAAATAAAACAATAATACTACATAAAACTTAACAGCTGAGGGGCATAATCATATCAAATAGACGAAGATAAACTTGTCTGTCGAACATACATAAAAACTCTCCGCAACATATCTGGTTCATCCCCTATCAATGACGCCATGTCATCGGGGATGTTATGACGTTGTCTGAGATGATTATATCCTCGGCAATCTAAAAGGACGTGACGAATACTTCAAATTCCATTGCATTTACTACAATGCGAAGGGTCCAAACATCGCAACAGATATTCATGACTCATACGACTGTGCCCTATACGTAAGCGACATAAAAGTACTTCTTCACGCCTACTATCTTGGCAAGACGATTTCCATGGAGTAACAGTTATCTTAATTGATTTAAATTTATTGATAGCAACGTCATCCCATCGTCGCTGCCATTCATCCCGTGTAACCTGTCTATAATATATCAACATGTCCTGAAATGGGGCATGCTGAATATCAATGTTAGCTCCTAAAGAGACCTCACGAGCAGCTTCGTCTGCCAGTTCATTATCATCAATACCAACATGACTTGGTATTGATGGTAATGAACATCCAGGAAAAGACAACCTCACCACCAACAGAGGAGATGACACGTGCCTTAGATAGGATATCTTGCACAAGCGGATGCTCAGAATAGTCTACATATTTTCGAGGATTCTAACAACACTGAACGAGTCTGTACAAACAAGGATGCGATTGAAACCACGAACAAGACTAAAATTCAAAACCTCTAAAAGAGCACACAACTCAGCACTAAAAATGCTGGCTTTGGGATTAAGAGGAAATTAGAGGGCTTCCCCATCTATAACAAATGCGCACCCAACAGATTATTCTGATTTGGGCCCATCTGTAAAAACAGCGATAAAATTCGTGTACTGACTCTGCAGCTCACGAAAACGTTGCTGGAACTCAATCACAGATGCCTCCGATTTCTTTAAAGTTGACAAAGGGATATCAGTCCGTAGACGAACAAGTGTCCACGGCAGACGGAGACTAAAACGGACACGGCAGACAGTTGGACGATCTGCATTCAGATTCACCAACAACTAAGATGCTCGAATATCAAGTGCTCGGGTAGTGTGACCACGGCGTTTATAAAGACCTCGCTGTACCGGATTCACTATGAAATTATGTGCTGGATCTCAAACTAAAGATGACATCTTGGAGAAGTAGCTGTCTTCACATGGTACAACCGGTGAATCTCGAGCGGTGGTTCAGCGGCATCGACACAAAGACTGGTGACAGGACTTGTGCGATACGCGCCAGTGAAGAGGCGAATTTCAGCATGATTAACACTATCAAGTGCATGTAAAACAGAAAATCGTGCAGAGGAATAAGCATGACAACCATAATTAAGCCCCCCCCCCCCCCACAAGAAAAAAGATTGCGCGATAAAGGCGCAACAACGTTGTACGATCAGTACCCCAAGTGGTATGACTTAAAACATGTACCAAATTCAGAGCTCTGGCACAATATATCTTAATTTGGTGAAGATGACTACGCCAATTTAACTTCGTATCAAAGATCATCGTACCTCCTTGACAAACTGGAGTTGTCTGTCTCCAAGAAACAGATCCAGATCCATACAATTGTTTCGTTTACGGAACATAGACTGTCTTAGTGGGTGAAAAAAGAAAGCCAGTCTGGTGTGTCTACTCAACAAGATGGTTTAGGGTCAAGTGGATCTGCCTAGACGCGAGGTTGATATTCGCAGATTTGCAGACAATCGTCAAGTCGTCAACATATAAAATACATTCCACAGGAGGGCGAATACAAGCCATAACAGCGAACAATGTTACACTCAGCACACTCTCTTGAGGTACGCCAGTTTCCTGTAAGTAGTGCTCTGAGAAACGATCATCAACATGTACACGACAGTAACGATCGCTAAGAAAATTTGAAATAAAATGGGCCATGTAGCCCCTAATACTAATGTCATAAAACTGACGTAATATGCCATTTCTCCAGGTGGTGTCATATTCCTTCTCTATATCGAAGAACGCAGTTAGAGCGCGTTCATTGCGGTGGAAGGCATTGTGAACAATAGACTCTAAACAGACAAGGTGGGCCACAGTTGATCGATATTTTCGAAACCCACACTGATCATTATAAAGCAAGTTGTTACGATCCAAGTACCACATTAGGCACCGGTTTATAATTCTCTCAAATAGACTGCAACGCAGCTAGTGAGAGCAATGGGCCGCTAACTTGTGGGGTTTAGTTTATCTTTGTCAGGTTTCAGAATGATAATTGCGATAACTTAATTATTCTAATGTATTGTAAGATTTTAATTAATATGGCACTTTTCTCATACAATCATATCTACAAAAAAGTACACGAGTAGTTTATATAAATACTACAACAGTCTTCCCCGACTAAACTTGGCATACAAAAGTACCTTAGCAAGGCTATTTGAAATGATACTAAATTTTTTGTTTACAAAATTTGACTTTTGTTAACACCTACAAGGAAAATAAAAGAAAGCTGTTTTTTACGTTAAATTAACATGTTAATTTTTATATGAATAAAAAAGGAACGTCTTGTATATTTACCATTATTATTGAAAAATTATTGAAGACAAAATACGATTTTAAATATCGTATGCTAATGTGTAGAACGTTTGTTATGTAAGAAGAAAATAAGCAATAAAACAAAAATTGTAAATAAATAAGAAACGAATAGGTTTTGAAGGAAGAAATGTAAAGAGTTAACACTTGATATTTGAAAAGGTTTATCTAGGTGAGAAAATAGTATCTGTTTTCTTCATTTCAAATTTTGGTTTTATAAGTCCCATGATATATATAATGTAGTTCATTCCTTACATTTTTCTCCGTTTTTAGGTAGATTTCGAAGAAAATATACCTATTGAGATCGGTACGATATGAAAGTGTATATATATATATATATATTTTAACACGCTAGCGGCCATAATTTTGAAGATATTTGAACCAAATTTTTATATGTTGTTTCTAGGCTTAATAGCTCGGTTAAGTTCGTTAATGAGGAAAATCGGTCGCCATCTTGGATCCAAAATGGCCGCCGAACCCATTGTTGTACACAGCCTAAACCGCTGGGGCTATTGAAATCAAATTTGGCATAAAGGTACATCATCACTTTTTGATTATGAAAATGTTACCTAATGAGTTCAGAGACGCCATCTTGGATCCAAAATGGCGGACCTAAAAATCCATTTTCCACACCGTTTGAGCTAGAGATACAAAATTTGGCATAATGGTGCATTATGACGAGTAGCTTAGGGAAATATCACAACATTTGGGAAAAGTTGCCATCTTGGATCTAAAATGAACGCCCAAAATCCCATTTTGCACACCGTTTGAGCTGGATAAATGAAATTTTACTTGAAGTTGTACTATCACAAGTAGGTCACGACAAAATAAGAAAACTTTCAAAAAGTCGTCAACTTGGATCCAAAATGACCGCCCCAAAAACCCAATTTCCAAATCATTGAAGGTAGAGAAACGAAATTTTCAATGAAGGTGTATGACCAATAGTAGGTTACAATAAATGGGGCAAATCTTCCCTTTGGGGGCGCAGCCAACCGTGGGAGGGTGAAGATGTACTCCGTGGTGGTGTAGTGCTGCAGGGAGATTTTGGTTAAGATAACGAGGCGCATCCTCTCAAAAGCACTGAAGTTGGGAGGCGAGCCCCGGCTCCCAGCGAAACTTCGAAATCTACCTCAGCCTGTAGGCCTACCGAAAGGGATTTTTTTAAAATATGTTTTCTTAGAGGAAATAAATTTACACAATAATACGGCTCATACATTATCTATAATAACAATGGAATGAAAATTTCTTTTAATGTTAATGTTCCTACGTTTTTATGTACTTGTGTTTCCACGATTGATAGCGCCCTCTCTCTTTCTCTCTCTCTGTCTCTCTCTCCCTCCCCCATCTCTCTCTCTCACTCACACACACACACACACACACACATATATATATATATATATATATATATATATATATATATATATATATGACCGCTCCGTTCGTCTGTTGGTTAGCATTGCTGATTACGGACTGAGGGGTCCCGGGTTCGATTCCCGGCGCTGCGTGTGGGTCTGGAACCGTGATGGAATTGGGGAACTGCTATGAATGAAAAATAGTGGCGATCACAGTGAGAGCTTAGGTTCTTCTTTCCCAACATGTCTGGTCAACGTTAGAGCAGTAGACCAATTACCTCACTCCGGGCAGAAACTCCATCCAGTAGTGGATTGAATATGGCTGTGATTTTTTCCATAGATAAAGTTTCTGATTTCTTTCAAATACAATGTGTGCCGGGTTGGTTTTATAAAACGTTGGTCACCCTATTCGGCAATATCCTTCTTTTAGGGTTTCCAGCTGTCTCGCTTCGGGTGTGATTAACCAGGAATTCTACGTCTTGTCCGAAGGAATTTTATGTTCACCGGGACGGTTAAAATCCCAAAATTCAATGTTCCGTTTCTTGAGTAAAGAATGCACGGTACGTTGGTTACAAAAAATAAATCAAAAATTAAAATTGCAAATTTGGAACAACGAAACAATGCTTAACTCTGTAAACAGAGCAACCTTTGTTATCCTGATAATATAGCTTAGTTGTACACTTCGCATAAAAAAAATTGCGACAGCGAAGGCCGTGGAGCTAGGCAATCCAAATGGCACCTTCTTATCCGATAATCGTGTCTGGTAAACAGACTCCCTCTTTCTTATTTCTTCATCACACCCATACTAAAATCAGCAAACATCATGCGCACGTTTTGTTTTTCAAAATAGACATGTATTAGTATCGATAAAATGAAAGAATAAAAGCGAGACGAATCAATATACATAAGTTGATGTAGGGAGAAATTCAAACACACAATGAAACATTGAAACCGATGAATGTCTGTTAGACAGAAGCAGAGATATGAGAGAGAGAGAAGGAGAGAAGAAGAAGAAGAAGAAGAAGAAGAAGAAGAAGAAGAAGAAGAAGAAGTAAAGATAAAAATATGGAATTTAAACGTACTAAAAAGATTAAGCTCAGTTCCCACACTATAGAGCTCACTTTCCACAAATCTAACAGCAAGATAGAAGTAACTTTTGGACTTTATATTTGTTCAGAGCTCTTCGAATATATAAAGGGTGCTTCAAAATTTCATTAAGTCACTTTCAGAATGGGAACCAAACTTGGTGGTCAGATTAAATACTCATGATTTTCAGTGAAACTCCAGAGTCTTGAGACACATCTAGGATAATATCGAAAGTGTAACACATGACTTCTTTACGCGGGCTTTGGTTACAAATTCGGTGAAGCTTATTAAATATACTGGTTCGGAATACTTTGTAATCGGGGATTCTGCCAGGATTTTCAGATTGGGGTGTGTAAAGTCAAAATTGAGAGGGTGGACTAGAGTTTTGCACGGTTTCTATCAACTTTTGTCCGCAAAATGTTAAAGTTCGGGGTAGTCTCCGGGAATCTGGGGTTGACACCCCACAGGGACCGGGGTCTGGCGGAATCACTGATTGTAACAAACCCAGTAGATGCCATAGGCCATATCTTCTATTCCAGACTACGAATGCAAAGTGTGTATAAAAATCTCTTTCGGTAGGCCTACAGGCTGAGGTAGATTTCGAAGTTTCGCTGGGAGCCGGGGCTCGCCCCCCAACTTCAGTGCTTTTGAAAGGATGCGCCTCCTTTATCTTAACCAAAATCTCCCTGCAGCACTACACCACCACGGAGTATATATTCACCCTCCCACGGTTGGCTGCGCCCCCAAAGGGAAGATTTGCCCCATTTACTGTAACCTACTCTTGGTCATACACCTCCATTGAAAATTTCGTTTCTCTACCTTCAATAATTTGGAAATTAGGTTTTTTGGGAGGCCATTTTGGATCCAAGTTGACGACTTTTTGAAAGTTTTCTTATTTTGTCGTGACCTACTTGCGATAGTACAACTTCAAGTAAAATTTCATTTATCCAGCTCAAACGGTGTGCAAAATGGGATTTTGGGCGTTCATTTTAGATCCAAGATGGCAACTTTTCCCAAATGTTGTGATATTTCCCTAAGCTACTCGTCATAATGCACCTTTATGCCAAATTTTGTATCTCTAGCTCAAACGGTGTGGAAAATGGATTTTTAGGTCCGCCATTTTGGATCCAAGATGGCGTCTTTGAACTCATTACGTAACATTTTCATAATCAAAAAGTGATGATGTACCTTTATGCCAAATTTGATTTCAATAGCCCCAGCGGGTTAGGCTGTGTATTCTATACAACAATAGGTTCAGCGGCCATTTTGGATCCAAGATGGCGACCGATTTTGCTCATTAACGAACTTAACCGAGCTATTAAGCCTAGAAACAGCATATAAAAATTTGGTTCAAATATCTTCAAAATTTTGGCCGCTAGCGTACTTTCATATCGTACCGATCTCAATAGGTATATTTTCTTCGAAATCTATCTAAAAGAAAATGAATGAATGATAATTTTTCTACTTAATTTCTATCAGAAAGAGCCAAGATTATAAATCCTTTATTAAAATGAAAACTTACAAATGTTCAAAAGCAAAATTAGCCCGTTCCTTATAGGCATAGTAAACGTTACATGTTCCACACTGCAAACGTGAAACGAAGAAACACATGTAATAGTATGTTGATAAATTAGAGCATGTAGACGGATTTTGTGCCAAACTAATATAAAAAGAATTCTTCTCTTGAAATAGCAAAAAAGGGGGGAATTTGCTACTCATGTCTTAAAATTTATCAGTTCTGGACATGCCACTATATAATCCACCTATTGCGAATATAACGTTCTAATAATTACAACAGCAATGAACTAGTGTGTATAACAATTCGCACAGATGGAATGAAAACGGCAGAGCTGAACGGGTCACCGGCTGTCGGGGGATGCTGGCCAAGTTTTCTACTGTGTCGCTGGGTGTAAAATTCTAACGCATTCAAACGCGGTAATTCGATGTAGATCTAATCAGTACAAAACCCAGTTTTGGGTAAAAAGAAGAGTGACGCAAGAATTCTACTCACAAAAGAGTTGATATATATTTTGCGAGTGACTTGCGAGAGTTTGTGTCACTATGGCGAAAGTATAGCCTTTGTAATAAAATTAAGAGACAGTATCCTTCCGTCATAGTGACACAAAGAAAGTCACTCGCAAAATAGATATAACTTCTTTTGTGAGTAGAATTCTTGCGTCACTTGCTTTTACCCCAAACTGAGTTTTGTACTGATATCATTTATTTTTTAAGGCTGCCTATAAAAAAAAAGACTGTAACACGATTTAAAAAATACAGTAATTTGGTATTCTTGACAGAAAGTACATTTTAAATTACTCACCATGGGAACGTGGAGGATAAAATTAGGTACGGTCATGTATCTTTACATTTTCCTCCTTTACGTCATGGCCAGATGAGTGGAACAGCGGCGGAGAGTGTTCTCCGTGCGGGCTCGTATTTAAAATGTGGCACGTGTCACTATGCCAGGAAGGATACAAAATCGATTTTGCTCCATATCTCGAAAACCGTAACTGCTTTCAAAAATCTAAGCTTGGATTTACCCCCATTGGGAGCCAGCAATGGACCCCTAAAAACCCCGGTACCACCCATTTTAGGTTAAATCAAAAAGACACTAGGAATGATCGACATACTATCTTTTGTGAATATTTTGTGATTCGGTTAAAAAAGTCGTAACTTTTGAACCGCATCACCGATCTTAACGTGTGATACACCGTTTGAAACGTATTGAAGCGTAGAATAAGATCCAGTGAGTTTTAGCCGCCTATATGGTGTGGGGTAAGTGCTATCCTTAAAAATGTGAAATTTAGATATGTTTTTAAAGCGGTCCCAAGGAGATATTACCCACCATTTTTTTTTTTTTTTTGCTGTGTCTAGTATTGGAAAGAGCTTTCAATTTTAAGTTCAAACATCAAAATCGAACTTATAATTCGGTAGATCCGAGACTAATTGTATACTATCTGCGTGCCGCTAACAGTGTAATTTGCCATCGTCGCTCGAAGAACTGCAGTTCTTCATGATAACCCGGAAGATGAAGGAAAGATTGCAATTATTTCATTGCGTTTGAACAGTGTATGTTGCAGGGGTGACCAGGACCCGAGATGTTACCCCGAAAAATACGACTTTAAAATTCCCAGTTAAACAGATTTTCCAAACTGGTTCAATCGGGTTACCAGTTCACTCAAGTTTAGGTCAGTCCCTATCACTGGCTCATCGAAAATGGTCCTGAATTGGCTCTGGAACACGCACCTAAAGAGAGAGTGTGTGTAAAGTAAGAGAAAAAATAGAGATAAATAGATGGAGAGAAGAAGAAGAGAAAGACGCAACGAAGACACGATAACAATACACCAAGAAAGAGAGGAAGAGAGAATGATCTATGAAAAATATGAAAAGTATATTATCATTATGCTAAACAGCACACACACTGTTTACTCGGATTCTGACCAGTGATACTTCGTAAGTTCTCCACAATCCGAAGATGATTCTTTTTTGAATACTTCAGTGTATGCGAAAACGAAACTGACTGGTAGGGAATTGAACCCAGGTTTTCAAATTAGAAGTCCAGCACGATAGCGATACTCCACACTTGCCTCTATCGAAAACGTTCTTAACAAATGCTATAGTGTTTGTTTCTACGAATTATAACAAGAAAATTGATACTTCTGATCAATGTCGCGTACTTAACTGTCCTGGTAGATAAATCAGACTTAATTTGGACTTTTCCAACCAACATTTGTAAATCGTCTTTTTCTCTATAATGACTCAGATACTTCATTCCACAGTTTGAAATGTTCTCCGTTTTGCATGAGAGGTGATGGTTAGATTATTCAAGATCGCTTGAAAAAAATCTTCAACTTGAACAGGATTTGAACCAATGTTGGTTTCCTTTCGTATGGAAATGTTCAGCTCTTTCCCCTACTCCACCTTACCAACGAAAGACAGCACCCATGAATTATGAAGTTCAAATGCGAGGAAAATGTAACATTGATTATATGTGATATATTTTGTCTGTATGTATTCTGTAGTAAGTAAATACATGTGTATGCATGTCCTTTTTGTCATGTCGAATTATGAAATGAATATATTATGGCAGCTTTAAGAACAAATCCAGTTAAGGGTAAGTATTGTCACATTAAGTTACGATCATTTATTGTCTTTTATTTTAACGTAAACCAGCCTGAACGAAGATGACATCACAAAACAAAATTCATTAGCAAATGGAGAAGTGAAAACTGCAAAGTTCTAATACACTTCGTGCAATATGACAAGTTGAGCGTAAAATGACAAGTAGAACTTTTGACAGTTTTTATTTAAGTATCAAAAGTCGTCACTTGCAGGCGATTCTAAACTTCAACCATAAGGTTTCCTACTTCAGCACGTGCCTCAGGATTTAATTTGATTCCGCATCATATGTCTATATTACACGAAAGTGTAGCTTTTTGTAAATTTTTCGACCGGACTAACTTACTGACTGAAGTCGCTTAGCATCAAAATTATCTCCACATTTTCAACTTCTGTGGAATAAGAAAAGAAAAAGTACATGAACTTGCAATAATGATAGTGGTATAGAACTTGCCTACTCGCGTAGCCCTCATTTCCGAAGTCTTTCAGGCCCTTGGTTATTTTACACTCAGTCAATTATAATCTGAGCGCACTCTTTAGCAGCTCTTAGAAAGTTTAAGTTCAGAACTTGAACTATGTGGAAACATTGCAACAACATGAGTGACCACTGCGCGTGTTTTAATACAATGAGTGTATTAGTGCAGTTTTCGAGTACTAATCTTTGTGAAGAAAATAATGTTTGTATATCTAGTCGTGAAGTAGCGAAAAATATGTGAAAAAAGTTTTCTCTTGTTTTTATTGTTCATAAAATAAATTATAATACAGC
>JAGDQP010066204.1:0-11312 GCA_022664845.1 Lepisma saccharinum | reverse complement strand
CCATCAGCTCTCTAATGCGTTTTTCCTCCTGAAAAATAGGACAGTCACGCGACCAGGCCGTGTGATCACCCTTGCAATTAACACACTGAGGTTTCAGTGTCTTACAAGGATCCGCACCATGGCTACTGGTTCCGCAAATTGCACATACAGCAGAGGTCACGTTACATGACGTGTTGGTGTGTCCATAATGTTGACATTTAAAACAGCGGAGCGGACTTGGTATATAAGGACGGACATGCAAGCGATAGAAAGCTGCCTTCACGTCCTTAAGAAGCTGAGGCATGGCAAATGTCAAAATTAATGATCCTGTGGGTTGTAATTGGCCAGTCTTTCTGCTGTTGATGCGTTTAACATTCACTACGCCTTGACTGGCGAGTTCTCTTTTAATCTCCTCTTCAGGAACATCTTGAAGGTCCCAACAAGTTATTACGCCCTATGTAAAATTCAGTTGGCGGTGTGGCTCAACTACAACTTCAAGAGTTCCAATTGATGTCATCTTCAGGAGATTATTTGTCTGTTTGTCAGTATATGTCTCCACTAATAAGGTGCCATTCCGAAGCTTTTTAACATCGTGTAGCTCGCCTGCAACATAAGTAAGTTGTCTTTGAATTATGAAAGGGGGTATCTTCTTCAAACCACCTGGATTGTCTGTTTCGTTCTTTACTTTAATTACAAGATATCGTGTGATAGTTGGTACGATACTTGTCTGTTCCTCTACTTGTAGTTTATCTTCCTTGTCACTGGTAGATTCATTAGATGTATGCGCCTGCTTACTTACGTCAGTGACTTTCTCTTCATTCTGTCTCTTCTTTCTCTGCTTTCCTTTTGGCGAAGGCGACTGATTTTTATTATGTGGTGGAGCCATGGTGAATTAAATCCGTAAATGCCCACACTTCTCCGTCTTCATTCTGAGGAGCCATCGAGGCTGCCGGGTACTACCCTCATCACCCTTGTCAGCAAGCTGGAAATCGAGGCGAAGTCCAATGACTTGGCATCGAAATCACTTACACTCCCGACTGATGGATACGTGGGACACCCACTCCCCCAGAGTGTTGGCGAGACCAAAAGTCCGAAGAGCTCCCCCATGGCGCACTTCCAAGTCTCAACGAGCTAGACCATCCAAGAATCTGCTGTTAAGAACTAGGCGCTATCCAATGGTTCCGCCCCCTTTCCCCTGGGCCCAGGGGCCATCGTCAATGCAAGTACATCCTGACACATCCATGGTCATTGAGCGGAGGCGCAACTCACACCACAAGAGGAGATGAAATGATAATCATCTGTGGATGAAAATGAGATGAATGTGAATGCAACTCCTCTCTGCTGGTCCTCCTTTCAAGCAGCGTAGATGTTTAGCTGCGAGGGCTGATTGCAGCCAGCAGAAGCCGGCCGGACGATGGGGTCTCCAATTCCCTACGCGGTATACGAGCAGCGATGGTCTGCTGTTCGGGCTATGTGATTGTTTCATCACGTTGCGGTCCGTAGACCTGCGATGAGGTCGCCAATCCCCTACGCAAGTGGGAAGTAAAAATTCTCAACAGGGAAGCACTCTGGCCCTGCTGTTGGACTTCCCATAGGAAGCAACAATGTTAGCAGCTGCCAGGGCTGGTTTCAGCCAGTAAAACTGACTGGGTGATGGGGGCGCCACTTCCCGACGCCGGGTTAGCTTGTTGTTGTTCAGCCACTCCTTATACATTAAATAAGCCTCATATACAATTGTGTTATACCCTGGAGACTCCCATAAGTAAAAAGCATGGTGCGCAAATTCTAGTAATGTGTGTGAAGTGTAATGTTTATAATCATTAGGTCTTACTTGAAATAATATATGCCTGTGAAACTTGAACATTGAATGCGTTAATGGAGTAGAGATTAAAAGTCAATTAAGAGCATTGGAATAACCAAAAGAGACAGGAAGAGAAATGAATAAACTTGTGCAAAAACTAGGGTAGTTATAAAGAAATTTGAATTCTTTTTGAATTCCCGTTCTCAAATTTTGTTTAAGTGAACATGAACCGGTCATATAGTTAGACGAATACATGAATGATATATCTACTACATAACATTCCTACAGACGACGTCCAAATGCAATTTTATTATTTTCAATTTTGTTCAAACAAAATTTTCTTTCGCAAGCTATAGGAATGAGCTTATGAATACACCTACATATGTGAAAAGAAAAAAGTGACCATAAACAAATAGAAAATGGTTGAATATGATCATGTTAATATGCTTGAAGAAGTTTAACATTTTCAAACAATAAGATTCTACCAAGACAAACTAGTTGAGAACTGAACTTGAATATCTCACTTTTAAGAAACATAAAATGAGTAATACAACTCTCATATAAATCAATACATCGTTAGCATACAAAAGTAATATCAATGATGTACACTGTTAACCTTCCGTCCCCCACATGGAAAATACAGTCAACAGAAGTTCTCTATAAGTACAATTATTATATGAACCCTTGGAGTGCCATCTGAAAAGTTTTCTCTCAAAGAAACACTGGTGATTGATGACGACTAAAAGGAAAGTTCGTATTCCCCTAATATCTAGGCAACAATACAATTACTTTCAAAGATCGTAGAAAATAAGATTTCACAAAACTACTGCATTAATTCTGTCTTCTACAAATTTCAATATAATTTTAAACCTTTAGGCACATTTCGCTCACACCGTCAATCAAACTCAAGACCCTTTGTGTATAAAGCCTGTCGGATATGTCCCTCATCCACTCACATACAACTTTTTTCATCTGAACATAAAAGTACCGGATTTAAGTAAAAGGTTATAAACCCAGTATGGCAATAAAGTATTAACAAGCACAAGTCCAACTGGTAATCTAGGTGTCCATATCAAATTCTGTCTTCACAGAACTCTACTTTTACAATTTCATAGTTTTATTACACTCTTTATGTACAGCAACCCTTTTTCCTTCTTCAGAAAAGGTTGTTTACAAAAGTAAAGAGCTACCTGCCTAGTGGCAATGTGCATAACCTGACGCATATTTTCAAGAATAAGTGTTTCTACAATAATAAGAATTTCCAAAACTTTCTATCTGTTTCCAAACATCGCATTTTAAATGTTTAACCCTGCCTTTTCTTGTGCTAGTTTCTATCATACACACGAGTGTGACTGGTTACTAAGATTTAAATTGAATACAAGCAAGGCGGAGTTTTCGCACCTTACGATATACTGAAACATATAGTATGCCTATTCCAAAGTAACACATTACAGGGGAAATATCTGCGTTCAACTTAAGCGAGAAATCTCAAAATATTTCTTAGTAAAAATATGGCAATCTAATTAACAATAATCTCGTGTACACTGAAAAAATGAACACATTAAAAATTTCCAATTTTCTCAGTTATCAATAACCCCAAATCAATATATATCTAATTTCTATGGAGTTATCAAACTATGATCTTAGTCCACATTACACAATCCTGGAAGGTGACACACACTGTACAAAAATTAAAATTTAAGCTATAGACTTATACGGTTTCGCGGGCGCATCATACAGGGTTTTCGGTCGGCCGGAGGGGCGGTAAAACCACGATTGCATTGATTCACTTATTACACCTTCATTAAAATATGAATCAAACTTACGCTTGGTCATCTATAAACGACCCTAAGTTAGGGAAGAGGGGGTAAAACCCAACCCAACTCCTCTAAAATTACCTCATACCAAATACAGCCTCCCGTGCCTAATGGTTAAGGCTACAAACCGGTTTGAAAATGAAAGGATGTTACACAGTAACTACTAACATGTGCAAACACAGAAATTTAAACGAATCTGGACACTTACCATAAGTCATCGCAGTTTAAATACTTGGCCCGTTCGGAAACTCCGAACGAGTTTAACGCGTTATTCTCGTTCTCTCACTAAGCGTTAGGAAACCACTTTCGTGAAGTTCGTTCACTTAGTTCGACGTTCGCAAACTCCCTCGCAGTTAATTTCGTGCGATTAATGCACGAAACCCTACGATTTTAAGTGCGTGTTTAGATGGCCAATTGCTCATTAGAAGCAAATTGTAATAGCGAGAAGATTTGATTTTTTTTCGCATGGTTTAGGGTGTAATTAAAGTGTTGAATTTTTCCAATCATCTGAGACCTTATTATTTTCGGGTGAAATGGGTGTATTATGGTAGAAAGACGCAAAACGCATCCCCTAGTGTCACTCCCCATCGTCGGTGTTGCCAGTCTCCTTTGTAATATTGTAAAAACCTACATTTTTGAAATATGCCACTAATACTCGTGCTCAAAGTGCGTGAGTTTTCAAATCTGGATGTTCTTTCTTTTGTTCGATGAATAATCATAGTATCTCTAGGGACACCGGGAAATGTTGCTATCAGATTCATAAAGAGGTTTTCTGCGAGAATATACATAGTTTGTAAAAATATTTTTCCGACTCTGCCCACATTTTTCGCAACTGTGTCTGAATGATGAGTGCTGTTTCAATGTTTAAAACATCTCAATATAAAGGGCGATACTTCAGTGTAAGAACGATCTCTCTACGTGTCTTAGTTTAAAAGTTACACACTATGAAAGAGCGGGTTGCGTAACTTTTGGGACACACGGTATACTCATTGGTTGTGCTATGACTTCATCACTCAGTTTCATAGCTCTGTAACTTAGAAACGGAGACGAGTATACAGGTCCCGCTTTTTTTTTATTATACTCCGTATTTTTGGAAGAATTTTATCTTTTTCGGTTTAATTCCCCATTTAAAACTTTCGAGTCTCCAGCAGAACAGTACATCACGTGATGAGGACGCACGATTTACTTAGCCTTTATATTATCAAGCTCATTGCGTGTAATTCCATGAAATGATATGGTTTCCGTGCCATGTACGGAAAACAGTTAGCCTATAAGTTATAACATTAGTCCTTGGAGGTGACGTTTCTCGAGAGCGGAAACGCGAAATATTTTTCTCGGATGCAGCAGTGGGTCCACAAATTAGTATGTCATATTTATTATTATTATTTTGGTTCGAAATTCGATCTCAAAATAACAATTTTCTCAAACAGCGCCAGTACCTTGCAACTGCAGGTAACCATGTTTATTCAGCAGCTCCAGATATTACTCTATGTACTGTATATGAAAATAATGCAGTGTCACACTCATAGGATTAATTACTGCAGAATTATATTGTAAACAGCCTTTTAATGTATTGTGTCATACGCATCGAAAATTGATACAGGCGCAGAAATACAACGGGTCTATTTTATACTATTTCTAGATATCGCAGAAGAAGAGTTCATAATGACTTGTATAGCTCGCTTGCTTCCAGCAAAGATTTATCAGGCATATTCCAGTTATTTTCATATATAACACACTTATCTTTTTACTTCTTCCAATGTGCAAGGATTATCATAACAGGTAGTGCTTTCCTCATAACACATTTAAAATTCAACGGCCTCTACCAAACAAATTCTATCAGCTGCTTGAAATAACCCTGGCGCATAAAATAAAGTTAACGGTCTTCCACTCGGAACATTAATACCTCTGCTTGGTCTAATTATGTGCGAAACCCACAATTCGCACACTTCATCTAGTCCTTTTTGTAAAATATGTAAGAAACAAAACTGAATAAGTCTTTTATCTAAAACGCTGCCAGTAAATACTATAGCATCCATAAGCGAATTTAGTTGGTCAATCCAGTACTGAGATCAATGGCGACGCAGCTGACACCACCACGATTTTATAAGCTGATTAGCCGTACTTCGCCCGTACATGAAGCTCTGATCACCTCCGTTTCTTCGTAGTTAAATTTGCATATCCCGTATAGTATAGTTCTCTGTGCCGAAGTCGGACCTCACAATTTGAGGGCAACCACCACATTCCAGAACAGATTCTAGGAAGTAATTGGAAATCACTTTAGGATCGCTGCTACTCTTATACACCTTTAGCCACAATATTTTCCTCGAAAAACCATCCATTGCTCCACTTATACATAGGCCATTAGGTTTGAGTTTGTCGTACGCATCGACATGCCAAATGAAGTTAGGTCCTTTTGCGAAATTTTTTCGACTTCAAACACCTTCTGGATCTAAAACGGACAAGATTATCCGTACATCTTCTTTGCTGGCAGTAATTCCATTTTGCACACACATAACATCCATCCATCGATACCCATGTAGTTTACAGCTCCCTTTTAACATATGCTGAATAAACTGAACTACTTTCTGTAGTTTGCTAAAGTTCTTCCTTCTGACTACTCTTTAAAAAAAAACAAAAAACAACTCGTTTTAACTGACGAACACTTATGTCTGTCAATGTTGTGTTTACATGCTAATACACAAGCTATCTCTCGGTACTACAGCTCACACACAAGGGCGCCGATCCCGGGGGTGGGGGGGGAATTTGGGGGCAAGGGGTCCCCAAGGTTGAAGTGAACATCCCCTAATGGCAAATGATAAGGAGAAGTTGGTTCTCCTATTTCTACAGTACATGGTAATTCGTTTTCCCCTTTTACTAAGCTTATCTCCCTTTAACAAATCTATTTCACTGATAAATCCCTCCCTGAAACTCGTGTGCTACAGTTAAATTAATTACATCACGACATATAATACTCCTTCCCTGGCTAAAGGAGTTAATTCGTACATTGCTTGTGTTGCTTCTGAACTTTCGTGCATAAAATCGATAAAGATCATTTAGTAAAAAAAAAAAAGAAATGAAAACGTCATTTTCTATCGTTTAAGGATCATTTATCGTGATTTATTCATATAAAAATATACAAGAAAAATAAGCGACAAGAAGAACTCACACACAAGTAGGAGCAAATTTGCACTAGGAAATATATCATTCAAACTGCTGTTTCGATGCAATTATTGTTTACCGTTAATACCGTAATTTTGAGTTTTTAATATAACATATAGATAGGAAAACTATATACAGCGGGTAAAAAAAAATATTTGGACAAGTTCAACAAAGAGGAAGAACAGATTGTATCATACGTTAAACATGCACCATTTCGAAATCTCTTGCCCTTTTATGATAATTTGGATGTCTTAGATAGAATACTATAGAACTAACTACCACTCAATACAACTGAAAAGTAACAGGCAACGAAAGAGTGACGACTACGTAAATCCATCGCAAAAAAGTATTTGAACAACCCCATCCTACTCTCGAAATAAATGTTGTAGGTATCCTTTTGTGTACAAGAGCAGTCTACGTAGTGTATTGAAGCAATCCACACGGCGTCAGGCAAGCCAAGTTTATTGGAAAGCCATGCTCTACCGTTGGATACATCATAAAGAAACAAAAATGAGCAATTATTGCGGAATAGAATCCGTTCTGGTCAACAATGGAAACTAACTGCCCGGAATGAAACCTACATTCTTCATTCTGTGAACAAAACTCAAAGAACTAGCGCGAAAGATTTGGTTACTTCATTCGCCTAGGATATGTAAGTTAATTTTACACCACAAACAATGTTACACATGTTACACTTCATCTTTCTGCTTTCTTCTGATATGCATGTTTTGTTTCTGGCTCTTTTTTTTTTGTTGTTCAGATCTACTCATCTGCCACATATCTTGCATATCCTAGGCAACTGAAGTAGCCAAATCTTTAACACTAATTCTTTGAGTTTTGTTCACAGAATGAAGAATGTATGTTTCATTCCGGTCAATTAGTTTCCATTGTTGACCAGAAACAGTGTGCGGGGGATGCCCGGGATTTCCTCCCCTAGCAAATAAGTATCCCACCTTGACCAATTTATTTTCTCATTCCTGCCAGGGATAAATTTCTCCCCCCTTGAAGATGTTTCGATCAATATTAGATAGAAAATCGGAACATTTCTATTTGGTAGAAGTTGAAACTACAGTATTTTCAAGCAAGTGACAAGAGTATATGAACTTTTACTAGTAGCTAAGAAGCCTATTTGGAAGCCATTTCTTTTGTGATGTTTGTGAAGTAGCTTAATGTGGAAAATTTAGTATGATTGGTTTGATTTAGTAAGCTCCTATTGAAAAATGGGAATATTGTCTCTCCGCTGATCTAGTGGTTACCGTCGCTGACTGCTGATCGTGGGTTCCCGGATTCGATTCCTGGCTCGGCCAAGAGCTTTTTTCCAAAGCGAGAGAGTCTGGAACGGTGCCCACCCAGGATCATGATGCAAATTGGGGGTTCGATTCCCGGTGGGGGCTCAAAAATGTCGGTGTTGACCCAGCATCATGAGGACAATTGGGGAGCTGCTGTGAATAAAAGACAGTGGCGATCACAGTGAGAGCTTCGGCCCTCCTCTCCCAACCCGTCTGGTCAGCGTGGGAGCAGTAGACCAACTCCTTCCTTCGGGGAGAGGCCTCATCCAGTAGTGGATTGAATATGGCTGTGATTTATTATACAGGGTGTCCATAAAGTCCGTTGCCACCCCGTGTATCTTCGAAACGACTGCGAATATGAGCAAACGCAAAAACACGTATTTCATTATTTTGACGGGCTTGAATTTTGAGCTATAAAAATTCCACTCCAGACCCCTCAAATTGGGGTACGGGGGTCAACTTGAAAATTTCAAATGGCAAAGGGGGGCGAGTAATATATCGTTTCAAAGGTCTCGAGAAAATAAATATTTTGCCGAATGTTTCAAGTCGCTATGTTGACCACATCCAAAATGGCGGCGGTCATATTTCGTGTCCATAAAGTCCGTTGCCACCCCATATATGTCCGAAACGACGGCGAATATGATCAAACGCAAAAACACGTATTTCATTATTTTGAGGGGCTTGAATTTTGAGCTATAAAAGTTCCACCCCAGACCCCCCCCAAATTGAGGTACGGGGGTTCAACTCGAAAATTTCAAATGGCAAAGGGGGTCGAGTAATATATCGTTTGGAAGGTCTCGACAAAAGAAATATTTTGCCGAAAGTTTCAATTCGCTGTGTTGAGCCCATCCAAAATGGCGGCGGTCACATTTCGTGTCCATAAAGTCCGTTGCCACCCCGTATATGTTCGAAACGACTGCGAATATGAGCAACGCAAAAACACGTATTTCATTATTTTGACGGGCTTGAATTTTGAGCTATAAAAATTCCACCCCAGACCCCTCAAATTGGTATACGGGGGTCAACTTGAAAATTTCAAATGGCAAAGGGGGTCGAGTAATATATCGTTTGGAAGGTCTCGAGAAAATAAATATTTTGCCGAATGTTTCAAGTCGCTATGTTGACCCCATCCAAAATGGCGGCGGTCACATTTCGTGTCCATAAAGTCCGTTTCCACCCCATATATGTCCGAAACGACTGCGAATATGAGCAAACGCAAAAACACGTGCTTCATTATTTGAAGGGGTGAACATTTTTAGCTATGAAGGTCCACTTCGTGTCCCCTAGGGAGAGTAAACGTAGGTCAGGGTCTACGTAAAATTGTCAAAGGACAAGTGATAGCTAGTGTCAACGGGTTTGATACAAGAAATAATTTGGGGAAACCTTAAAATTTCAAATTGTTTGATATTCCAAATGGCAGTAAAATGGAAGTTCTAAAATGAAACTTCTATTCCTCACTCAGACAGCAAGAGGTCTAGAAGTCTAGACTCTTCACAGCAAAATCTGTATCTAACTGTTGTCGTCATGATTCTTTTTGAAGTTTTAACATACCCAAAAGTAAGATGCTATATTAGTCCCATAGTTTTGTAATGCTAGGTACATTTCGAAACATTGTTTTTCCTTAATTTTCTTTATGAGTGTTTGCTGATAGATGTAAAGTGTCAGTGTTGTGAAGAGGTTCCTAATTGCTGACAATAAGTTTTGCAGCAGGTTCCTAGGTCCCTATTCCTTAACCACTTAATAGTTTCTACATGTTCAGCCTATAAATAAGTAACATCAAAGCGTGTATCTCCGAAACTTTCATCAGCAAAGTGTAATTGGAAAGACACTATTTAGTGGTTAAGGCATATGTACGTAGGAATAAGCTGGAAAACTCATTATCAGCAATTTGGAACCTCTTCACAACATTGACAATTTACATTCATCAGTAAACTCTCATAAAGAAAATTAAAGAAAAATAAAATGTTTCGAAATGTTCCTAGCAATACAAAATTATGGACTAATAGATAGCAGCATACTTGTGGGTACGCTAGAACTTCGAAAAGAATCATAACAACAACAGATAGATAAAGTAACTTCTAGACCTCTTGCTGTCTGAGTGGAGAATAGAAGTTTCGTTTTATAACTTTCATCTTACTGCCATTTGGAATATGAAACAATTTAAAATTCTAAGGTTCCCCAAATTATTACTTGTGTCAAACTCGTTGACACTAGGTATCACTCGATCACTTTTGTCATTTGGCATTTCCACGTACACACTGAAGCCCGTTTACTCCCTCCTAGGGGACACGGAGTGGAACTTTATAGCTAAAAATGTTCGCCTCTTAAAATAATGACGGACGTGTTCTTGCGTTTTTTTATATTACAAGTAGTTTTGAAGATACACGGGGTGGCAACGGACTTTATGGACACGAACTGTGACAGCCGCCATTTTGGATGGGTTCAACATAGCGACTTGAAACTTTCGGCAAAATATTTATTTTGTCGAGACCTTTCAAACGATATATTACTCGACCCCCTTTGCCATTTGAAATTTTCGAGTTGATCCCCCGTACCCCAATTTGGGGAGTCTGCGGTGGAATTTTTATAGCTCAAAATTCAAGCCCCTCGAAATAATGAAATACGTTTTTGCGTTTGCTCATATTCGCAGTCGTTTCGAACATATACGGGGTGGCAACGGACTTTATGAACACGAAATGTGACCGCCGCCATTTTGGATGGGGTCAACATAGCGACTTGAAACATTCGGCAAAATATTTATTTTCTCGAGACCTTTCAAACGATATATTACTCGCCCCCCTTTGCCTTTGAAAGTTTCGAGTTGACCCCCGTACCCCAATTTCGGGTCGTCTGGGGTGGAACTTTTATAGCTCAAATTTCAAGCCCCTTAAAATAATGAAATACGTGTTTTTGCGTTTGATCATATTCGCCGTCGTCTCGAAAATATACGGGATGGCGACGGACTTTATGGACACGAAATGTGATCGCCGCCATTTTGGATGGGGTCAACTTAGCGGCTTGAAACTTTCGTCAAAATATTTATTTTGTCAAGACCTTTCAAACGATATATTACTTGACCCCCTTTGCCACTTGAAATTTTCGAGTTGACCTTTCGTACCTCAATTTGGGGTATGGGGTGGAACTTTTATAGCTCAAAATCCAAGCACCTCAAAATAATGAAATACGTGTTTTTGCGTTTGCTCATATTCGCAGTCGTTTCGAAGATACACGGGGTGGCAACGGACTTTATGGACACCCTGTATA
>JAGDQP010066203.1:0-11312 GCA_022664845.1 Lepisma saccharinum | reverse complement strand
ATATTTGTTCTGTTCAAATAATGTTGGCTAGAGTAAACTTTGATGTGCATCAATTTGTTGGTAAGCATAATGCATTGGTGTATCCATGCACAGCTGTTAACAGTATAAGGAATTATACAATGACAGTTAAATAAAAAAATGTTTTTCCCGTTTCCCAGACTTGATAATTAATGACTGAACACGATTCCGTATTATTTCCAAGAAAACAAAAGATTTATGTTAAAGAACGGGACCGGAGGCTTTCCGGGCCTAACTTTACTGTATTTTTACTGTACTTTTCTTTTTAGGTCAACGAAATTAAGTAAACAAACTTTTAGAAAAACTTTAGCCTGTTCTTTGGTAACGTAAAATACCTCCTGATGCTGTTCACAGAGCGTGTCCAGATTAATGGAAAGTCAAAGTTGGCCTACGCTCGCCCATGTCCATTACGCTGTGACGATAAACTGGAGTAAGATTCTTCCTTTCCTTTTGAACTCTGGCCTTGGGGTGATCGAACGGATTGGATAAGAAGGAGGTTACCTGTTTAGATGAGGGCTTAGCTGGGGGAACCTTGGTGCCCAGGCGTCCGTCGTTTAATTCCCCGTCGTCTCTGAGATGTGAGAAGGTGCCACTCTAACATAGTTCCAAATATGAAGCACAGGATCTGTCCATTCCACGAACGACACTGATACACCTGTACACACAACAAGTTTATGAACACCACTGTCATTTGGACGACCACAGCAAACGAGCATGATAGGTTAATATCTGGTATACGTCGGACAGAGAGACTAACGAAGAAGTACTCGGAAATACGTAAACGTCTTACGGAAAAATAGGTTTACGCACACCCGCGATTGCTAACACACGGTTCACTCAATGTGACGTCGATGACATGGGAAACTGCACTGTGTAAAAAGTTCTTTCTATGCTTCAAGACCGCTATCTCGACCCAATTCTTTCCCTCCTCCGGAATCCAAATTTTTAAAACATCAGCTCTTATTCGTCGTCGGAAATGCACAAAGGTTGGTGCTATTGCCTGCCTTGAAGACCGTTGGTAATTTCTTAAAGATGTGTCAAAATCATACGTGATCGAATTCGTGTGTATTCTCTACCTAGGATTTCTCTACCTCGTAACATCAGACAGGACGCCGCCAGTAGAAAAAGTATATCCATCTGAAGGTCTGTATGGCAATTAGCACCTTCTTAAGAGGACTCATCTTTCCGTCTTTTCAAATATAAAAGCCATTAATCATTGTTCGATGTCGTTGCGGTTTCATTCCAGGTGTTTCCCAAATAAGGACTGGTAACGGGTTTCCAAACCAGATAATACGCGTACAAAAATATTAGAATAGAAGAAAGAAGGAATTCAAAATCTTTGTACGAAAGACAATTTAATAAACAAAAAGATCCATCTGTTTGCACATTAATATATATATATATATATCAATGACAATTAAAGTAAAAATCCTGTTTACACATATTGATGATGATACAACTGTTACAATACTCTTGTAAACAAGAAACTACATATAGGTTTCTTCTATCAATACGTCTGTTGCAAAACAATAGTGCTCTGAGAAGTATCATTTCAAAGCATACGATAACATAGTCACGTCCCGCGGCTCCTCCCGCGCTCTTTTGAAGGTATAGGAATAGCTATTGGCACGTAACAGTATGGGAGGTATTTGAAAAATTGAATTTTTAAAAAGTGTGTCAACGCTGACAACTGGAAACGTGGCACAGGGAACAACCACAGTATGTCTCAATTGTGTCGAATATATATACTCAAAGCTTACTACGGATTCATCAAAATTGATTGGCAACACTGTCAACTATGGACCTGAAGTACATCTATGACGCGTCCCAGTACGTAAATACAAGCTTTGGTCCTAATTCATTGAACGATATGCACGCAATTAGAAATATTATTTTCTAAAATTGGTTGGAAACACTGACAACTGCGGCACTGGAACTACCCACATAAACTGTCCCAGTACCTAATACACATGTCAAATTTTGTGTAAATCAATGTGGGTACGTCCAACGGTAACAAATATGAAATCTAGATTATTTTAATCGTTTGGCAACCCTGACAAAATACGGTGCCTGCGGTGCCTGTATGACCTGTCGGAGTACCTCACAAATATGTATGTCAAATTTAGGGTAAATCAATACACACGTATAGATTTGTATTAATAAAGGCATTACTATAAGTTGAATTTTAAAATAGGCTGGCAACACTGACAACTGGTGTGTTTGAGGTCGGAGACACCCAAAATTTTCTTCTGTTGTGTTGAATGATGTTCAAGCTAAGTTTGGGGTAGATATCGGCATGTAAGAAGTTTTTCCAAATGAGTTTTTGAAAAGTTGTCAACACTGAGAACTGGGCCACCCAGAAAATCTCACATGTACCAAAATATTTGTAATCTAGGATTTAATTTATGTTGTATTTCTTATTAATTACCTATATAAAAGTTATTTTTGATTAAAGAGACATTAGCAGTATTACAAATTGCTGCCTTGAAAACAAAACGAAGGAAGTTTTAGGAAAACGAATATTTTTTTTTTATTTACAACACTAACAAGCACAACCAATAGCCTCATACAAGCATTTAAACTGAACTAAACTGGTTGGCGCGACAGCCCCTTACGACAGTTTCTGACGGACCCTGGCCTGTCAGACGGCTGCATTACGTTACGTGGTCAGCGTAACGCCCCTTCGTACTTTCAGGACCACACATACAAGCATTTATTTAACCATTTGTTTTTTGTAGTGCTCAAATACGAAAGAGTTGAAGACATTAAATCACTAAGTAATATGAGTTCTTCGGTACATTATGCACATGAGATATGACAAGTCAGGCTCAAGTATTCACATCCAATAATTAATATATACGAACAATGCATGTACATGCTTACACACTTATATACACTGAATATTGCTGTTCATAAATCTAACTTATTTGACTGCGTTATCTCCTTACCAAGCCTACCACACAAATTATTTGTAGAACCATTTGCAAATATTTGGTCATTATTTTAGAAATTACATAGCCACACGCTTATGCGAAATCAAAGATGCCAAGTTACACAACGCAGACTGTTTATTAACTAACTTTTCCACAATCACCCGTCCTTCTGAAAAGAAAAATATAGTAATACTTACAAGGGACACCCGCGAACTCGGACAGGAGAAACCGGATGAAAGTTTCTACAGGAATTAATTGCAGGTCGCTGAATCCAGTGGTGATAGTCGTTTCCATGCAAAATCACGCAGTCAAGCAGTAACGGCGCCAGCTCATGGATGATACGCCAATGTGCTAGAGAAGAGCTGAGAAAATATGGGAAAATTGAAATGCTGAAGGTAGTAAATATGATTAACAATTGAGTCAACAATATGTAGAAGCACATTTGAATGCCGTATGTGAATCACAGTGTTGCCAACGCAGTGAAAAGAATGTGCGAAAATTGGAATGGAAGAAAATGTCAAAAGAATGGGAAGTAGTGGAATACATAAAGAACCCGACACAATAGTCGGGAATGAGGTTTTGTCGTATTATAAAACAGTGTTGCTAACTGCATAAAGGATAAAAGAAGTAATAAACGTACGTTAGAAGCATTAACAAAGACCTGCAATCAGACAAGATAAGCGGGAGTGAATTAGCAGACACAGAACGAAAGAGTGGTGTTACACATTGCCATGTAATACGCTGCGTCTGGTGACAGGCGCCATCTGACAGTGGTATTCGGCAATACAAACTCTATTTCCGGCGGATGTTTGTTTTCGTACGGCTCCAATGTGACAAACCTCAGGTGAATTTACACGAACGTTATTTCCTTATCAAGCTGCATTCTGTGATCTACAATCAACTTTCCGCACCGATCTACAACCCTATGTTGCAGTATGCTTGGCAAAAGACCGGGTACGACATTGGTTAAGTCATATTGTCATTTGATAATGTCATTAGTGTCGCATTTGACATAGGATTGTTACAATGCAGAGGTGATGCTGACTGTACGTCCGTAGCGATGGTCAAATATGCATACTGTACACTGTCTGTGCTTTGGCCACTTCCTTGCCAACCCACATCTGCACTTTGAGAATTAACTGGTTCGTGCACACTTTCCGGTCAGTGTAGCACCCTAATGTATTTTCAAGTTCTTCCGTATTGTATCATTTTACTGGTATCACCGTCGCCTCGGCGGTTCTATGTTTCTTTTGGTCCTGATATTAATAATTTCTTGTTTCGTTACTGCTCTGTTACTATTCATGTCCGTACACAACGATGGCGCCTGTCACCAGACGCAGGATACTGTGTAATGGCAATGTTTTGTAATATATTGTGTAATGTAATGGCAATATAGAAAGAGTAATGTAATGGCAATATATTGTGTATTATGTAATGGTAATGCAATACATGGCAATGTGTAACACCACTCTTTCTTTCTATGCCTGCTGATTCACTCCCGCTTATCTTGTCTGATTGCAGGTCTTTGTTAATGCTTCTAACATCGTTTATTACTCTATTTTCCTTTATGCAGTTAGCAACACTGTTTTATAATACGACAAAACCTCATTCCTGACTACTGTGTCAGGTTCTTTATGTATTCCACTACTTCCCATTCTTTTGACATTTTCTTCCATTCCAATTTTCACACATTCTTTTCACTGCGTTGGCAACACTGATTCACATACGGCATTCAAATGTGCTTCTACATATTGCAGACTCAATTGTTAATCATATTTACTACCTTCAGCATTTCAATTTTCCCATATTTTCTCAGCTCTTCTCTAGCACATTGGCCTATCATCCATGAGCTGGCGCCGCTACTGCTTGACTGCGTGATTTTGCATGGAAACGACTATCACCACTGGATTCAGCGACCTGCAATTAGTTCCTGTAGAAACTTTCATCCGGTCTCTCCTGTCCGAGTTCGCGGGTGTCCCTTGTTAGTAATAAATTCCTATTCATAACATAGTAAATTCGATGTATGCAGTAAGTTATAAAACACAGAAATCTAAATTACACTTGCCTAATCAGACATACAACAGAATTTATTCCTCAGACCTTCACACTCATATAGATACTACGATCATGTTATTAACTCCACAAGAAAGTATCTGTAACAGCAAAAACATATTGACTAAGACATCATTATTATTTCTTTCAGTCGAACGATCTACGTGCGTTCAAAAGAAGTTCGAAGTTTTATTTATGACCTTGAGGCATCTAAGACTCAGGACGGGATAGAGAACGGGAAAGGATACCAGAAGGTGTAAGTAAGAACCTTATTTGAAGGTACCATCCTAGCATTTGCCTGATGTGACTCCGGAAAATCCTCAGTTACGATGGTTAGCTGCTAGGATTGAACCCACGGCCTCCCGAACACTAAGCCAACGGTCCAACACTGAGCTACGGCCGCTTGGTGCGTTATAATGCTTTGAAAAACCCATAAGAGAAAATCGATACAAATCATTCACAACAATTCAAATTTACAGGAAGATTCCAATATTTGCCACAGTAATTCTATTTCATTTCAACGAAAAAATTCTAGGAGTGGATTTACATTTTGTAGAAACGTGGTAGGCTTTTGTCTCTAATAGTTTTCTTGATAAGATAAAATTAATTGTGTGGGCGGTAACAGCACTATGGCTTACGCCCGTCCCGGGTTTCCTTGACTATACGAAAGTTTAATATCATGAAAGATTAATGTGACGTAATCATGAGAGTGTAATGGTCTATGGATGCTTCGGATATTCACACATTCATAGCTAATTACTCCAAACTTAAGAAATTTAAGACATTATTCTCTTTGCAATCTCCGTCCTTTCGCTATTTTATCAATACTTTTCGTAATCTAGGAAGTAAGTTGAGCACTAAAACATTAGTTGAAGTAACTCCATCCGAATTAATTAGCCGGATTTATTAGCCACCAATAATTTTATACTTGCAAGGAACTGTATCTATATGACTGTAGAAAAACTGCCAGTTTTCGGCTATTCTTTCTTCAAAAGTATAACCATTTGTTTTATTTCCCTTCAATTTAGAAACTAATATTTTTTTGAAAATACCCTGACGTCGTAACTACAATGTGAAATGTAGATCGATCTGCCATCTGTTAAGTACAAACGCAGACTACTGTCTCTCCCTTAAACGTTCCTGCCATCTATCGAAGCATCCTTCACTTAGATGATCCACAGGTATGTACGAAAATGTCATTTAATTTGAATCTGTTTTACTTACTTGGTCCAATATTTTTTTAAATTTATTTTTTTACGGTTTAAGGTTTTATTCAACTTTGGCTCAAGGCGAATGGATGATGATGAAACAATTGGTAGAATGAAGAAAGTAGGAGGAAACGGGAGAATCCCGAGAAAAACAACGACCAGGGTGATTGTTTACCACAACGCCCACATGTATGTACGATCCGGGATCGAACCGACGACCCCACGCACCAGAGGTGAGCGCTCTAACACTTTTTTAAGTTTTCTTTTTATTCAATTAATAAACATTCTCTTATTACAGTAACAGAAAATGAATAACAGAAAATAAAGAGATATAATTTACATGGAAAATTAAAGGAACGAAAGAGAAAATAAGAAGAGAAGAACAACGTAAAAGGGGACGGAAGGAGTAGAGGAACTAATTTACTAATGTTTTTAAGCTCTGCTGCTATTTTGTTCTCTGGTGGGGAGTAATTAAGTTTTGGCTTCGTTTAATTTGATATGTGTATAACTAAAGCATTGAAATTAGTAAATTAGTTCATCAAACCCGTATATTAGGAACAGAATGGACCAAAAATATAACTGAAACTATAAAGATTAACGAGCATCTTCTTAATATGGTGGTCGAAGATTTGATCAAATATCAAAATTGTTTCCAACATTTGCTTTCTAGAGTCTGTTTTATAAATTGTTTCATTATTAGCAAATGTACTTACATATGCCAGCTATTTCCTGTATCCAAATCAGTTATTGCTGAGATTAATAAATATATTGCCTACTTTATCTACAAACATCAAATACTCAAACCCAATAGAAACAACTTATAGTTGCCCCTTAATCAGAAGGTTCTGAACCTGAAGAATTTAGAAATTCAGGCTGAATCGCTACTAATCAATAGAACTTTGCGAATACATAAATTTTATACCATGTAAAACGATTATGGCTGTTCTAAGACAAGTTGACACTTCGGCACCAGTCAACATCTTTCCTTGGAAACTTAAAGTCCCTTATCTCACGAACACTATAATTAAAACGCCCTACTCAATGATAAATCAGCTTCATTTTGAAAACTGCTGTTAAAGACATTTACAAATTACTATTACATAGAAAATTAGCATCCCATTCCGACATTTGTGAAAAATTCCTGAATCAAAATTGGGAAACTATATGGTTATACATAAGCAAGTTAGCCTCTCTACCTGAATTACATGAATTAAGGTTTAAGTTAACATATAATATTTTTCAAACCAATGCAATATTGTACGAAAAAAAAATATTAGTAAAACCAATTTGTGTATTATATGTAAACAACCATATACCATCATTCACAGGTTGGAAAGTTGTATTCATACAAACGTATGTTAGTCACAATGTAAAAAAAAAATACTAGCAATAATCGATAGAACTAGTCAAAATTTAATTACTACAGAATATATTCTACAGCCACCTGAATGTTATCCTCAAACTCAAAATAAGTTTGTTAACTGGTAGAAATTCACAGCTCAAACTCTACTCATGGTAATGGTTGAACGAGAAATCAATAATGTAAAAAGGCATATAAACCAAATAAAACTAAGATACCAACAACTGGAAAAAAAAGGAGAAAGGACTATCAATTTTCTTATTACATAAATGCTGTATATTTGTAATTAGAACTCTACGTTACTGAACCAATTTGTTTGTATAATCGGTCCAACAACGATCAGTATTGTTTGTCAAGAGCAGCCTTGAGTCCAGTATTCATGATGTTCAGTAAGAATTAGAAAATAACTTTTCGTTATGGTATTAGATCGGGTAATATCAAGCTGCGCAAAAAAGTGGAGGGAAATGTGCTGGTTGTCGAAGACCTTGAAGAGTATAGTAACAAACTGCGCAACTCCCTCCCCTACCCCCTTCCCGTTTCAAATGTGTCAGTGCCACAGAGACAAAGCTTTAGTACTCTGTGTCTCTGATTAGTGCTAAGCAACTTTTCTTCACACTTCAAATTAAACACCAATGGAATACTAGAAATGCTAACGGTTATTATGGCCTAAATAATATTCCTAAAATAAATATTATAAACTTGCATTTGTTGTTTAGTCCGTTTTAGGCCTGTATTCAAGGGGTATATACCAGGCCCCTAAATTTTAAGAAGCCCCTCCAAACTTTTGAGTTCGGCTTCTTTTAGAAACTTAAGCATTCCATTTCATTATGTTTGGTATTTAAATTGTTCTAGGCTTAGGACTAGCAGCGTAAGTCTTTTATTGCTTTATGCTGGCGGTTTAAAAATTGTTTAGTGATTAAATATGCTTAAGTTAAATGTCAAAAAAAAAACATCAGGACAATGTCCATCGTTTGCAAACTCCTTCTTAACTAGCTCTTTTTATAATGGTATGAGGCACGCTTCAAATACTCCAATCGTGCTATTCCTTTATTGTGATACATGATTTGTAGTTGCTGCAAATACTGCTTCCTCCTATTGTATTTAAGGTTTGAAGTCGGGCTAGGAAGAGTAGCACTTCTCATTTTAATATCCACTTCAACTTGTATTGATTTAATAACCTCAATAAACAAAAATATATGTGGATGGGGCTAATAAAATGTTCCTTAAATTGAGCATGAAAAGACTCACATGCGTTTTTTTTTGTATTTTCACCTTCCAGCGATTACGATGCCCACAATGAGGGAGAGAATGGCAGATTAGTGTCAATATAATTCTCCACTAAATAATCTGAGAAACTTTGAGCTTCTTGAGGCTGTATGTATAACGGGTTTGAAGGAAGAAAAAAGAAAAGCCTTATTCTCTACCATAACAAATTGCAACAGCACAAATTTTGGCAAATAACTAGCTACCATAAAAATATATATTAAGTCCGGAAAGTAAATAGTACAAAATTGCTCCACAGGTGGAACTCAATTTTGCGTTGCAAAAGTAAAGAAGACGCAAGGATTGTCTTTTAGATTTCTGAGTACAAATTAAGAAAGAAATGGCATGGAACTACATAAAACTGTTCTGAAAGTATCTGAAACCACAGGATGTAAAGTAAAATCATCAATATACCTACAAATGCAGCGGCCGAAGAAAGTTAAAGAGGCAATTGAACGATACGAGAGGCTTGGTGCTCAAGTCATGCAGATCAAGAGTTCGAAGAAATCCCAATCAATTAACTATTCAAGTCTCACATGAGCCCGTTATTCCATCTAAACAAGTAACATACCTAGGCATAATCTTCGACCACCATCTCACATGGCGACCTCATTTACAGAAAATCATTTCAAAAGCAACCAATCGCTTAAATCTTCTGAAACGTCTCACAGGTACCACCTGGGGTTTAAAGCCAACTACTATCATCAACACGTATAAAGCTTTTCTCCGCCCAGTCTTTACCTATGGGTTCCTTGCATGGATTTCAGCAGACGTCAAATTCTATAAGAAACTTCAAATTCTCGAAAGACATGCCCTCAGAATTGCATACCGGGTAAAACTTCCTAGTCCTACTCATGAACTATATGAACGAATTACATTCCCCCATCTGCTACTCCACCTAGAGAAACTAAGGACTAAATACATCACACGCAGATATGAAGAAAACCATCTACTCCTACATGACATTATTCAGAATCACGAGACTCATACTATTCGAACTACATACGTCCAACCACCACTTTCCCTCTTATTCACTCTATACCATTACACACTACCACCCAATCATCCTGACTTTGCATATCTATCAGCTTTTCATCTACCAGACATGCCTCACCACGTAGCACCCTCATATATTGCACAGTAATCATCAGTGTACTAACAGGGCGTCACCTGTCTCCATCTATGTTCAGAGAAGCCCCTGAACAAGAAGATTCACAAGCATCTGTCCTAAGTGTTATCACCGTGTTGTGGCGTCTACCTGCACCTCACTCACATTTCTCATAAGCAAAGTCCCATGACACCAAAGTTATGATTATGAGCAAAAGCTCATAATGTCCAATATCAAGTCTAAAGATGAGTAAATAAAGAGTTAATAAAGATGAAAAGAATAAAGAAATAAACCAATAAATTAAAATCCCATAGCCCACCTTACTTTCCCTATAATCCCATCATACTAAAACTTCCCTTCCCAAATAGAGGGTGTAGCCCTTTGGGGGAAGCTAGCAACACGCTAGCATTAAAAAAAAAAAAAAAAACTCAAGTCATCAGAACAACAGAACTACCAAGGTATTTGTTGGAGCTCGTCGTTAGCTTCCATACCTATTTTGGGACACTTGCGCTTGGCAGGCTGTAATTCCCGGATTGCTTCTAGCTCCGTGGTTTGCCATTCGAGCACTGAATTGATGCTTGTGTGTTGACTGTAGCCCCCTCAGCGTCAGTAAATCGTTGGAGTGTTTGGGCATGTCAACAGCAGGGTTCTCATCGTATGATAGAGGTATTACGTCCGAACCGAGTAAGCGGGAAAGTGACGTTAGCATATGTTTAGAGGCCCATTAAGCAGGGATTTCGATTGCCAGTGTTTACGTTCTCATCTCCATTACATTGGGATAGGTGACATATGTATAAGAACCATCCGATAGACCGGGATAGGATACATATGCAAGAACTGTATTTATGATAAAATAATAATGTTCAGTTTGCTTTTATTAAAGAAGTAATCTACAAAAAGGAAAAGTGTAAAATTAGTAAACTAAAGTTCATCGCAGCAGTTAAGTATTTAGAAGTTGCAGTAGGAACAGACTTCAGATTGAACAGTAAGAGTGTATGCCATTACTATCAAAAAGCGTTAAAGATAGTATTATTTGGACAGTATTAAGTAATTAAACTACGTGTCGTGAGCAGTGAATCCAGACTGATCTAGAATGATAGGACAGAAATTTGTACGATAGAGACATCCGCAGGAAGATATCTAGTACCGACCGAACTTAATGAATAAGTACCGTTTATGTGAAAAGCCATTACAAGATACAGTTACGAGAAAAAACCTTATTACGTTTCATACAGATAGAACTTTCTCTGAAATTGACTATTCCATACAGAATAGGTTAGTTCTTCAAAAATCAATATTCTCTATATAGTTATATCTATTACGATCGTAACATCCATTTCATCTTCATATAAAATTTATATTTATCTTTT
>JAGDQP010066202.1:0-11312 GCA_022664845.1 Lepisma saccharinum | reverse complement strand
TTCGTTCTATTCAACTTTGTTTTAATATCTAGTATTTGTTTTCATTATAGCTCCTGTATATGTTTAGGGTGGTGATTTTCAGATTAAATATACTCATATGTATAGATTATGCTTGCTGAAAAGAGAAGAACCGGACGAAACACGATATACCAAAAACAACGTATTTCGTAAACAATCTGTTTTCAATATTTCCGATTATAAATTCCTTCTCTCCTGAGGTTGTGACCAGGCACAAAGTCTACACCAATCACATAGAAATAGAAAACAAAAATATAGTTCCAGATCTCACCTGTTCCTAAATAACTATATGATCTCCACACTGTGCCATGTTTGTAATCTACCCTAATGCATTTCACCACTCATTTTAAAGATGGTCATTGCAAATGACTTGTTCCTCTTCCCAGATATCTTTGAACGTATTCGAACAAGTCACTTACCTCGTTTTGTCTTTTCAAAAGTGTATATGCTGATGTGGATTTTCTTTCCCGAATTCTGAATCCTCTTCTTCTTGAAGCTCTTCACTGTCTTGAAAAGTGTTATCATCTATGGAAGTGTTATATGTCTTCTTCAAGCACTGTCATTTCGTTTATTTCACATGACGGGGGAATATCTTTGCTATTACGATTTTTTATATTATCTTTCTGATTGCACTCCCCTTATCAAAACCTGTAATTACAATTAATGATTCTTCACTGTTATGTTGGCTTTCAATACTTTCCCTCGTCGTATGGAACACCTTTTCGGGGAAACAGGACGTGCATGGATCCCTGAACATATCAATCCTACTCCTACTTCATTCTCAACCCTCAGAACTATTTCTTCATATTCAAAAGCTTTATTGAATCTTTTTGCGTGACTTGGCACTGGAAATGTATTAAAGTTGATTCAAAATTTGTTGCCCGTATCTTCATTGATTTGAGTGTTGGTTGGTTGTCTGGTATAGTCGAGATCACTTGGATACAGTATGTTTCCAAGCGAGAAATGTGTTATGTATTTTTATGTTCTTAAAGACAATAGAATTTTCTCATTACATACGGTGTTTCGTAAGTACTTAAATTCAAATTGCGGATTTCAGTATTCTTCTATACTCGTCAAAACCTTGTACAATATCAGGAATCTCGTAACCATCAGCGAACAGCCATACATCAATGGTAGGTCGTTTTTGTAGCATTCGGGAGTTTTGTGGGTGCCAGAACAGTAGACGAGCATCGTGACGGAAGTTTCTTCTTGGATTTTCCTCACTCACACTAGAAACATTCCGAGATGGCACCTTCAAATAAGTCTTGGAGGACACCTACTGATACCTTTCCCTTTCCCGGACTGAGGCAATAGATAATTAAAGGCAATAAATAAAATAAAATTATTAAGGCATCGTATTCGCGAAATAAATATGACACTCAGATATTTCAAGCCACAGTGCAAGTGTTTACCTCTGTGATGAAAATAACTTCCCCTCTAGTCTCCTTTACGATATGTTGTATCATCGTGCTATTCATAGATTTTATAAATCACTACTTACTTTCATTACACAGTTTTAAAATGTCGATAGCCGTTTGTTTCAGTTTCATGAATTTAGAAATCAGTTAATGGCCATCAGCGGTATTTGGGCGTTGAGGATCACCTCCAAAATCAAGTTTTATCGTATTTTGTCTTCTACACGTTTTAGTATTCAAATCATATCTAACTAAATTAACTTTTCGCTCGATTAACACTGGGAAAACTCCAGAAAATATCACCACCTACTTCCCACTTAAACACAGTTCACGAAGGAAGAGAACTGAAATCGTGACAGACTTACCTTACAACCTAACAGAGGCACGTCTTACCAACTTAGCTAAATTGTAAAACAGAAAAGTCACTATGTGCAAAAGACATTTATTGAAAAACATTTGAATTAAGTTAGTACACTATAGTTTCAAAAAGTGTAGTGGATCAAATGTATGTTGCTGACCCCACCCCCAAATGATTTACTGTCCCAAATGATGCCTTATCCCATGGTTTAATCACTTTATATTTGTCAAATGGAAACATTGTGAGCATTTCCGTTCATTGCGAGAATTTTAAGAATTTCCGTTCTTTGAGAATGTTCCATTGCTATGAAAGCAAGAAAAATGGCGCCAGTTAAACACTTGACCAGCATTACGGTTTTCTCATCGTAACAACATGTGCAATGCTGAGTTCACTTCCTTATAAATGGCACCGATTTTCATTATATTTTAAATTTTGATCCCTGGCTAGAAAATGAAACAAATGATTAAATCATGGCGGAAGACGTGAGAGAACTTAGTGTTTGTAGTTCAGCAAAATTTCTTACCGTCTATATTGTTTGAATATATTGTTTTTCCTGTTTGGTGATTAGCCCGGACAGTAACATAATGGACTTCTAACTCAACAACGCATGTTCGAAACTTGCTCAAGCTGTATATTTTTTCTCCAGTATCGAAATCAACACCATATGTTGTGTTGATTTTACACAAAAAGTGGTGGTCACTCTTGGACACCGCATTGTGTTGAACTAACACAAGTATTTTTACTGTAATTTTAATGAAATAAAATACGAATGCTTGTTTTTGTAACGTCATATTATGCACCAATTTTTATGCTATGCCTCAAATGCAATTCCGATAAATGGATTAATTTAATTTTAGCAAGTATGTTAAATTTCCGTTGGAGAAATATCCAATGAAATGAAATAAGACATCCACTACGTCACTTCATAGTGCTGTTACCGCCCATAAAATCCATTTTATATTTTATATTATCTTTGCATCACTTCAAGAATGATATTCTTTGAGTTCTGAAGGCGTAATTCAAACAAACAATAATGAAGATGTTAGTAGGGAAATGTATGACATCAAATGTTAGAGCGCTGTTGACAATTTCCTTATATACTGATATTAATATATCTTATAGCAAATTACGTTACCATGTTATGAGGTAAATAATTAATTATAATGTTGTTCTATTGTCACGTAATATATATATTAAGCTGGGTTTAATTAAAGTGAGGTTCACCTTGGTCTTCTTATTATGGGAACCTACCATTTTTATTAAGTTCAAGTATTGTGTCTTGAAGTATATTTCTTGTTTAATCTATTAGAATATATATCGATAATATTTTCGTCTATATTTTCCATTATGACATACTTTATAGGTGTGTTGTTTGTACAAATATCTAACACATAATTGTCAGACTATGAAGGTGTTTGGGAAAACTGCTTATCTTGTTGTGTGGTGTAAGAACAGTTTCTCTTAGTTGGTGGGTTCAAATCCTGCCTAGCACATATATGTTTGTGGATTTTAATAAATATTGCACTTGTATAACCTTTACGACCCAATACCAAATATTACTGAAATGGCATAAAAGCAATTAGGCTTACAGAAATTATTAGGAATGAAATAAAGTAAATGCAGACTTCTCTACGCCATTCACTTTAGGCGCTGCCAAACAGATCTCAACCGATAAGCCAATTCAAAACAATCTCCTGTGTTACTGCCACGGGCATGGCAGACTTTATCCTTCTGTTAGAATATCCTACCATCTTCTGTTCTGATAGAGCTACAGTATTTGTTAAACGTTATAGGATATTACACACTTTAGGTGATTTTATTTCAATTGTTGGGTGTCACAGAATAATTAATTCATAAAATTTCCTCCTGATAATAATGAAGCTAAATATTTATTTAGAAATACAATTATCAATTCTGTTCGTCCAAGCGTTTAAAAACGTAATAATAGTAATAACTATTGTTTGTCGAATACGATTATATTTTGGCTGTGACGATATTACTCTTTCCCAGTCTATGCTATAAAGACAGGAATGAGTTTCAAACTTTTTGTCTGGTTGCTCCGTGTAAAATAACGTGCATGGACCAGTGTCTATTATATCTCTTTTCATTTGTGAGTGAGTGTATTGCTATCACCTTCTGAAAGGATGTGGGGAAATCCCATGGATTTAGTTGGACTGCTGACTGCTCGGTGCAATGGACCCCACGGAAATTAAACCCGTTATCATTCTCACAAAAAGCGCTTGCGCTTAACTTCTCGGCCGCCCTAAAGTCCCTTTCCATTCGTGTTCTAAGAACTATCTGAACCTATTAATGTCAGTATCGTTGTTAGATACACGCGACCGCTAGCAGAACGAAACTCGCTGCTCTGCTGTTTATATTAAGAATTAGTTTTGTACAATTTTTCATAGGCAGAGGAATGCAGTTGCTTGGAAATATTTTAAAAGATTCTGTCCCTCTCATTATTAACTAGCTAACTCTATATTTCACAGAATTCAAAAGATTATCGTAGAAGTAAAAAATGTTCTCAATTGGCTTCTATCCTGGACAAGATCAGGCCAAGTTTAATCATTAACATCTACCTCTCAAAGATGCCATCTAATATTATCCGTCCATGATGTTCCGGTTTTTCCAACGACCTCCTTCCCTCCGGATTATCAATCACGATATGATCATCTTTCCCCTATCCGAGCCACATGACTAGTCCATCTTAGCTGTAATGATTCAATTCTTATGATATCGAGTGAATCATAATGTTTATGGAATTCTTCATTATGCAGGCACCTCCATTATATCCGCTTATCTCGTCCCGATTTAGACTCGTAAAACTTTCTTACAACATTATGTATTTTCAAGCACACTTAATCTATATTCGTTTGCCAGGAACACACTCAAACTTTCGCAACCGTCGAGTATAAAACACGTAAAAGAGTTCTGCACATTAGAATGTTACACTTTCTCGATATTAATCGCGAGCTTAGCAGTTTCTGAGATGAATAGAAATAACAGATGCCCAATAACAATAGAAATTTAATTTCTTCAGTGGTCTCGTGCTTCCTTTTCACATTACTATAATTGATATTATTCACGATCTGAGTATTAAACAAACCTCACGTAAGTAGACTGTGCATATTTTTTATGTATATTCTTGTTTATATTAGCTTCAACAAAAATAATATTTATCAGACTTCACAAAACACGCGATGAACGTGACTCAAATATTTTTCTCAATCTCAAAGGGACGTTCCTTTGAAATTTAAACGGAACGCTCAATTTCTTCCCATAATTAGATCTACAAATCGAAATGATTTTGTTTAAAGCCTTTTGGTAACTTTGGTTTAGGCCGTAAGGATGATCGTATGTATTGGTGGAATGAAGAAATTGGGAGGAAACAGGAGCACTATGAGAAGACACAGGCACACGATGTTTGTCCACTACAATGCTCACATTGCATGCGTAGGGATCGATTTAACGACCTTTAGCACCAGTGGCGTCGAGGCTTCTTTTTAAATATACGGAGGTGAAGATATGGGATGACAATGAGTATTAGCATTTTATTTAGTGAGACGAAACAGAAAAAGCACAAGAAAACAACCACCTTGCAAATCATCACCATAATGATTTCTTCCCATTAATAAAATATTCGTATATTCGTTTTTTTTATTTCGAGATTTTCATTATGCAGTGTCCTTTAATATTAATCCTTATTTACTCTGGATATTCAGTTTATCTTGATTAATTATAGTAGGCGCACTATGCACTGAACCACAACAGAATTCTCATGGACACTCTTTGTATATTATGCTTATAAACATGCATTGGATATACAATATTGTTCCTGTCAACGTTAAAGCTTCACAGCGATAAAAGACACATCACATTAGCAAATATTAACTATGTAACTGAGAGAAGATCGCTCATAGGTTATTGTAATTAAATATATCATGAACTATTTTGCAGCGGGGGTGCTAGCACGATCAGACTTGGTAGAAGTTTAAATTTAAAAGCAGTTGTTCGGAACCTATATTTCTTAACCTTTAAAAAGCCTTCTTAGAAACTTAAGAGTTCGTTAAAGTATCAATAATTGTATTTTATTTTATTAGTGACATTTAGTCTTGCCGGGATTAAGGAGGAGAAAGATTACATAAGGTTTCGCTAAGGCATATGCTGAATGTGCCATCCAGGCATTTACCTGGGTGACTGAGTAAAAGTCCTCAGTCAGGAAGATCGGCCGCTTGGGCTTGAACCAAGCACATCCCGAATACAACGCCAACCCCCTATCACTGAGCTACTGTAATAATTGAATCAATCAAGCAGTCAGGATGAGAGAAGAATGGTGTTAATACCAGATGACTACATACAATTCGCATATACAATCCAGCAGAGCGCGTATGGAGTTAACATTTACTGTCGCTAAGAACTAATATGTGTTAGAGGCAGAAGATAAAGGTAATTAAGGATACTTAACCAATTTATCTGATTATGATTTTTGTTTCATTTTTAATAGACAGATTGGCAATTCACCTTTATCTTGCTATTACATTATCAATAGTTCTTTCATTTTAAATATTGGAAAGTTATATTTTATACAAGTCATTCTTCTTAGTCCACTTGAATTGTTCAAATTATTTTATTTTCTCACTCAGAAATGACTTTTTATGGCTAAAGACACAAGTGTGGAACGTGTTAGTTAATTTGAAATATATATATATATATATACGTAACAATTTAGAAACGTACACGTATATAAATAGAGAGAGAGGGGGAAGAGGGAGATGGCGGAAGAGAGAGAGGGAGAGAGAAATTTCAAAGCCTCACTACCATTTAAAACGATTTTAAGAGTATTGAAAAAACTGTGGAAAGAAGTCTAGCGTCCTCTACATATGCACTGTTCAGCTCTAATTTAAATTGAGCCGTCAACGTCAATCTTGCTCGCCCTTGCGCTCCGGAATTTTTCGTTTCGAAATGTGATTTGACTTTGGATATATTATTCTCTGTACGCTTATACCCGCATTATCTTTCCCCCTGTATATAGACAACTGATTTCGCCAGCTTCCAATTTGAAGTTGCCTTCTATTCATTGCTTTTTAGCATAATTTGCTCTGGCTGAGATGAATTAATTAAAGGATTAGGAAGGCATCAACCGTGGATTTAAAGTAGCCCGAATTTTGAATGGCGGTAACCTCTTGTAAAGCGAAATCAGGTTTGTAGCCCGCGCTGTTAGGACCTATGAGCTTGCCTAATGTCGATCCGAAGTATTTTATGTAACCGCATGGACCACAGACACTGGGTAATGGAGCCATATTTTGTTTTTCGTAGCGTTCCTGAATAGGACGAATTCTTTCTCTTTAACTGTTTAATCTTTGCCGTGACTTGTGACATCAATTTCTCTATTTTTCTCTTTACGATGATATCAAAAGCCCTACCAAATAAGTTACTGTCATTGGCGTTAAGAGGTTGTCCTTTGACCTTAGCGGAAGCTTAGAACAATTTTTCATGAATAACATCGTTTTCCATACAATGCGAGCACTATACATTTGCGTTTCGCCCTCTAAATCCACAACGAGTTTTTTTTTTTTTTGTTTGTTTTTGTTTTGCTTTAGCCAAACTACACATATACGTATGTTTACGAATTGAGATTCAAATATATCCAGCATTTTGCCACTTTCTATTTTTTTAAGTACAAACCTTCATAAAAAATAAACGTGTACATAAACTTAATACGCACGAGAAACGTCACTTGATATGATGCCTCTTTCTATGAATAATTGTGTATGTAGCGTCTTTACTGGAATTCAGAGTCACACTACATTACCGCCACTGACGGACACGCACAGTTAAATATATTGTATAATCTTTACTTTGGATGACTGAATTTGATTTTTCACTTTATTTTCAGGCGTTAAACAATTTTTGGATTAGGCTATTTTGATGGAATGAATTATTATTAGCGTTCTAAACGTGCTGGTGAGCTACGAACGATGAATACTACAGTTTGTTTTGTAATTTAGGTTCCATATAACTTCGTTAAATAGATATTGAAGGGAATTGAATCCGTGAGCATGTGCCGCGAAAGCAAGGACACTAACCCCTCGGCATTCTGCGAGCCCTTCTAAAATGGAGAGGTGTAATTTCTCGGAATCGTTATGCACATTCTCCTAGCTTTATTTCTCTTTCCATCAAAATCAAGTGGAACATTGTATAAGTTTTCTTACTTTCCGTATATGGTTTTCAATGCCTAAACTAAAAATCTGCCAGATTCCCTGCATTTTGGCCACCCTGGTGTCTCCACTTTTGAACTCAGCCACTCTAATTCGTAATTAACTGTCAAAAGCAAGAGAACAATATTGATTGGAACAGTAATAAATGAACAGACATGCAGCCAACTAATATTGTTTGGGATGTGTTGAAGATACCCCAATAAAAAAATAACAATGTGCATCTCACTTACTAGGCAGCTTTCTGAATTTCAAAGTTGTTATATGTTAGGAATATGCATTGCAACATAGGACGTACGTATATGAATGAACTTCCACACATAAATATGAAGCGGCACGCACTTACAGTTCTTTTCAGTTTCCAATACAAGTGATCTTGGTGGTCAAACTGCGAACTAACGTACCAACTGATACTCATTACTGTCAGTCAAAGTGATGTCGAAACATGAATGCAGTGGTGCTAACTGAAGCATTTTCGTGTAAATTATCACATAAAGCCTCAAGCACTTTGCTACTTAGGTTTATAAATGATCTTACTTAATCGCCAGTTTCGAACGGATAATAATAATATGAATAATAATTTGAATGGACTACTAACAATATTGTAAATACATTGACAAAAGTATAGACAAACTAATATTGAAAAGAGGATTGAAGTATGTGTTTCTAGGAACTTTGAATGTACCCCTTTCACGGTTGATTCCATCGGAAATTAAGAAAAGTGAGGACAAAGTGGACAGACGCACCGCACAAAATGATAATGACCAGAATAATGGGTATCAAGGCTTGTTATTTGATTTCTCTGTTAATTGTCAACAGCTAGTACTAACACGAAAACAGGTATTCCCTGGTACAGATTAAAGCGCAGAGAAAGTATTAAACCTCATTCTGTATCGGAAAATAATTTCCTGTCCAGGTAAGTAAAGCCGAAACACTAACAATTGTACTGGGAGATGAGTACAATTTGGCAGGACGTAAATACTTTTTATCAATAAACATTTTTAAATGGTGTGTATACTCGGCAATTTTAACGGGTGAAAGCCCCATTGCGTGGCCTGACAAAATCCCTGATCAGGGTTTAACAGACGGCCGCGAGAACACAACGTGCTGAAGTTAGAGTCTTGCGAGCCTGTATGTACTGAAGCGAGTAGCAAAACCAAAAAAAAAAAAAAAAAAAAAAACAATAAAAAAACGTGAAACACGTTTACATTTAGTTTAGTACGAGAAACTTTTTGTTTTAACATTAAGTAGCTTATTTACTATCATTAACGAACGTCCGTAGTATATGTTATACCGAGTGACCACAGCTCTGTTAGTAGAGCGTCTGTCGACCGATCGGAAGGTACAGGGAACGATCCCAGCGAGCGCCCATTCTGAGTTTTTCCGGAGTTTTGCCTCAGTCACACCAGGTAAATCATGTAATTGTATCTAGAAACTAGGATCCGACTGACTACCTTCCAACATCTCACCCACCCTGCCCCGGTTTGTGGAATGAGTACAATGTTCACGATAATAAAGGAGAGTATTTCCCTTAACTGAGTTCGTTAGGATGTAATGTCACTGTTTTATTATACGCATATTCACACAACATTGGCAGAATATTATTAAAGAAGATTTTTAAGATAGTAGTCATTATACACTCTTTACATTTGACTTTTAGGCTCTCGTCATGCTTAGGACTCCTTCGTAAGAAGCCATTCCTCAAATGGTAGAGTAAGAAAAGTAAAATCTCAGACCAGCCATAATGTTCCGATTTAGACTTTCAATCACTTCACAACAAACGAATACAACAATAGTACCCTAATCAAAGCAATATCTCCATCCTTGCCTCTGCGCATAGCGGGAATAAAATATTTCTCTAGTGTACTGGGATCGTAGGTTTCATATTTTGAATAGTATATTATTTCAGTGAATTAGACAGCCACAATTTTCATAGACTATTATTCCAAAACGAGTTTCTAAGAGCTGACAGTCGGGATTGATAAAGTAAGCTTCGAAACACTCCGTTCAACGCACTCCAGTGGGAATTGAACCCGTGACCAGACGCATAGAAAAAAAACGTACTAACCAATGGGCCATTGCGAGTTATCAGCGTCTGCATGTTAAGGATGTTACACCGTATTGGAAGTGGAAATAACCTCCTTATCGGGTAATTTATTGTGATTGTACTTTGATGCTTTGATGTACTTTATTTAATTTATGACATTAAGACATCTAAGACTCAAACCGAGATAGGGGAGGGGAAATTACGCATATAGATAGTTGAAGGTGCCATAACAACATTTGCATGGAGTGGCTGACTGGTATACGTTCTTTCCTAACAATCGGTGATATAGACATAGCATATATGTTATTAAAATACACAACCAAAATAGTATAAATGTGGAGTCTAGCGGCAGACGGCAAAGGGTATAACAGTTATGAAGGTTTGATACTCTATGGAAAACACATATATATTGCTACATACAAGCAATTACTATTGATTAAAGAATATTCAAGCAAGCATCACGCAATCAAAACACATTATCATCTATATATTAAAACGAGATTGCAAGAAATGGTTTTATTTTAACCTGAAACAGGGTATTTTAAGGGTAATCACTTCACAAGTTAAACACTGACAGTGTTTATAGATTGACGACCATATTGTAGATTCAAAACGATGGCATGAACCCCGCCTACCCTTCAAGTTTCCAGATTTTGAATTGCATGATGCTTACAACGAATTACCACTGTAAGTATCAGCGGGCACACCCCATAAGTAACAAACTGTCGCAGAGAGGTTGATGGAGCACTTGTTGACTCACAGTACCTTCACAGTGTCTTCTAGCACCGAACATATAAGCAATGGTTTCATAACACATTATGAGTGTGCTACACAAATTACCATATAATTTCCACAGAGAGATTAATACTAAGCGAATAGTATAAACTGTAAACTGTTTGGAACGTAACCGGGCAAGCAGTGTCTGGAAGACACTTCTTAATCCTGCAATACGTGTATATAATTTTGAGTTAAGGTTAGGATCTGTTATTGTGATTTCTATTAATCATCGATATTAAACATTTAGTCCTTTCTCAAAGTGGGCCTGTATTATTTACAGTGTGGAGTCCTTGGCTATTTCGAACAAGGTTACATTGAATAAACAAAAACAAATATTTCCTCTTTTTTACGAATCGTCACTTCATATCTGAACAATGAACACTTTTAAAACAAGCCTCATGACTGGTTACTAAAGAATATATTTTAATATTGTAATCTTTGTTGTGCATTATAATACATATAAGGCGAAGTACGATAATACA
>JAGDQP010066201.1:0-11312 GCA_022664845.1 Lepisma saccharinum | reverse complement strand
AAGTGATAAGTCTCCCCAAAAGCAATAAGAATGATCTGTTCTATAAAAGGCACTTATCTAATTACAACCTCACCTTTTATAACATTGTAAATAAATGGTCACTGCTTTACCTGGCGCGAGGGGCTGAGTAAAAGAGGGAGCTGTGAAATTAGTACTGCTATCTACAAAGTTCTCAAATTCTATGACGATCAAAGAATAAAATGAGCTCACCTTTTCTCGGACGGATGTACGGGTCAAAATAAAAGTACAATTAACAACTCCACTAATTTACAAGAAATATCATTGAAACTGTTTGAATCTCACCATGGCCAGAGTGCCCATAGAGGACTCTGCCTATAACACTATACGTAGAGCGTTGCCACGAGCTGGGAATGTCTATGTCCCATTACAACTTATTTCAATATTTCGTCTAGCTAGATATTTTATTGTCCTATATTGTACACAAAATGCTATGCAGTGATATTTTGGACTTCAAACGTTTATCAAAGAAAAGAAATGCTCTTACGTTCCTAACGGATAATAATGCAGAAGAAGTAAGTTTGCTTGAATTAATGGAAGTTCGAGTTAAAAAAAACACGCCCAGACCAGATTTATTTCAAAACTAGGCACTTACAAAAGCTGTACATGTCAATCACTTCGAGAAGTAAAAAAAATTAAAAGGACCTAGGAGATGTTACTGTTAAAACAACTACATCGATCTCCTATTCCAATTCCTAAAGGGAAGTTTGATGATTTGGTCAAGTTGTGTTCTGGGGATACTCCAGTTATCAGAAACAAAGACTCAATTTTATTTGTCCCTACCTCATGACTAAGACCATAGACCTCATAATAGATAGAGTTAGCACGCTTCCCCATTTCTGCCTGCGCTAAAACTAATGGGTTTTTCTTCAGAGCACGTGATTTTGAATCCATCCGCTAGGTAGCTCTGCTATAGACCTCATAGTAGAATATGACTTCTATGACAGAGCTACCTAGCGGATGGATTCAAAATCACGTGCTCTGAACAAAAATCCATTAGTTTTAGCGCAGCCAGAATTGGGACAGAGTGCTTAGTCTGTCTATTATGAGGCCTATGCTAAGACGCAGTAAGATAGCGACAGGTTTTGCATGCGCAAGCGGTGAAGGAATACATAGATCCTTAAATTGGGCTGCGCATGCAGAAGGATTCTCAATGGAAAAATCTTTTCTATTCTGTCACATAGATGCTTAAATTTTTAAAAAAGTATATATATATATTTGTGGTAACGGTAACTGCCGTAATTTTGTTCAAATCTCTTCCGGACCTAGGTATAGAATATATAGGTACAACAACTCGGCCGAGTTTGTTAATAGGCCTAATCGGCCCAAGGAAGTGGAAATTGGGAGGGCGGGAATGAAATTAACAAAAATCGCTGTTATTGTTTTACTATGTCAATATTCGATATGCAGTTTTTTTTTTGTTCGATCTGCTTCAATTTTGGGTGTGGGGGCACAACTAGATATCCATGGAAACGTACTCTCCAAATTTGGTGTAAATCGGTTGAATAGGGCCTGAGAAAAAGTTTGGACAACGTTGAAAAATTGCCGAATTTCAGAAATTATACTTCCCTTTCGGTAGCCACGTTCTCCTTAGTTGTCGAACGGGTTGCATAAAACGAGTGGCACCTTTGTCCAAACCTCGGAATCTACCTCCGCCTGTAGGCCAGGTCCGAAGGGATTTTTTTTACTGTTAATGACATTTTTTATTTCAAAATTGCATATAACCCAAGATAGCCATTTTTAGGTTTAATTCCGATCGAAACTGTAACTCGAATACTTGGTATTGGTGCAGAAAGTAAACAGCCGCAATTTTGAAATTATATCTCAGGTCATGCTGGGTAACATTTGTCTCAATTGTATTTACGTACATAGCTAATGCTGGAGCTAACTTTGATTCCATTCGGATGAAAAAAAAGTGTTTTTATTGCTGCTTCACTTTACCTTTGTCAGTATTAAATTGAGCGATTGTTGAAGTGTTCACGTTAATAATTATTCACTACGAGCACACGCGCGTTCACTTTCCCGATCCAGAGGCGAACGAGTAACGTGACCATAAAAAAATGCATCCGGAGTTATTAGGTCGCGGATTTCGTCTAAAATGCCAATTTATTCCTGGAGCGGAAGTCATATTTTGGGGCATTTTAATTTACAGTGGAAATACATCAGTTTTACAGTGGCTAAAAATATACATTTCATCCGTCAGTACCTGTTTTGGGATGCAACTTTGGAATAAAAAATGTCTTTAACAATAAAAATAATTGTTTTTAGCTTTATCGTCACGTTTACTAATTACTTTTGTGGTCGAGGTTTAGCTGGCAGGATTTTTTCATCGAGGGTTTTTCTTGGTAAGGTTTTTGCTGGCGAGATTGTTGCTGTCGAGGTTTTTGCTGGTCAGGTTTTGTTGGCGAGGTTTTTGCTGACAAGGTTTTGTTGTCAAACTTTTGCTGACGAGGTTTTGCCGTCCAGGTTTTTCCTGGCGAGGTTTTGTCGTTCAGGGTTTTTCTGGTTTTGTCGTCGAGGATTTTGCTAGCGCGGTTTTTGTCCATAGGTGAAATTTACTGTCGGTCGATATTTTTGGAAACGAGGTTTTGTCGTGTAATCTTTTGTTACGTTGGTATTCCTAGCTGAGGTTTCCCTCAGATCTGCCAGGTAAATGTCTGTATGGTATGAACTGTAGAAGCGATGATCGCTGCTTCCTCCTTCATTTCCTTCTAAATTGTCCTCTCTAATAGTCATCCTTCAGATTGATACGGGCTTGAGCTTATAAATGGAACTTAGTTTGTGTTTAGATACTTCCAGTTTTTCATTTGATTTCTGTCATGGGCCGCTTCTGTTTACGATCTGTTTTAATGAAAAATCTGCACAGATTGCTGGCATGCGATTGTAAAACTTAGGGTGGATGGTTAGCGAAATTAGTTAAGCATAATCAAAGCATTAAGAGTGGATTTTAATTTGTTTTGCTTTGCGTAGAATGCGTTTACGAATTAGTGTTTCGCATTACAAATAGATTGAAATAAAGCTGAATGATGTAGAATGAAATTTGTACAATTTGAAAAAGCCTTTTAATTCTCTGAACTTAGAATATATTTATTTTCTGCCAAATAATATTTCTAGTCATTTAATCAATTTTTGGGTTGAGCTTTAGACTGATGTCGGAACCTATGTGGCATCAGCTGTTCAAACCTGATTAATAAAGCATGTTAAAATATGGACGAGTCCTTATCATGCTAAAGTGTATAGTCTATTTTTGTATTACTGTGAAAATATGTATTTATTATCTGCTGTAATTTCATGTATTTATGTACGCACTTTTTTTCTCAATATTATGTACAGTTGGAGTAATTTACTAATAAATTTTTTGTGGAAAAGTATATTTTTCTCCAGATGTACCCAGCCCTGAAAACTGTCTTGTCAAAATGGTAAGAGGCAACAGAAATTGTGAACATAGCATTTAAAAAAAAGCATTACAAGGGTAATATAATGTTTGGAATAATGACTGTTTAACTATATCACAAGGAAAACATGTAAGTGACAGGGTGGCCATTTTAAATCCTCCGCAGAAGGTGTATTTTCATGTCCCGGGAGGGTGGGAGTTAGGAAAGAAGGCAAGTCAAAAATTATCTTCACTTTTTCACTCTACAATTTATTTACATGAAGCTAGGGTTTCACTATGCACATCATTTTTCTACGCAATCTCCCTCCTTATCAATGCGCTTTGCCCAACGGTCAACAAGCTTATGTATTCCTTCCAAATAAAAGTTTTTCGGTTGGTCGTGAAGCCACTTTTGCACCGCTTTTTGCACGTCTATGTCTGTGGCAAATCGGCGACCTCGCAAAGCATCCTTGAGCGGTCCAAACAAATGAAAGTCAGATGGAGGTAGGTCTGGGCTGTAAGGAGGGCGTTCCAGTAACTCAAATTTCATCTTATAGATGGTTTCAGTAGTGTAATGAGCCGTGTGTGGCTGTGCATTGCTATGAAACAAAACTAACTTGGACAACAGACCTGGGCATTTGTTGCAAATTCCTTTCATTTCAGCTTCTTTTCCAACATTTCACTAACTCGCACTGCTGATCGTTGTATCCTTTTCCATGAACTCTACCAATATGGGTCCCTTTGTGTCCCAAAAACAGTTAACATAACCTTTTCTTCCGATGGACAAGTCTTGATTTTTTTTAATTCGTTGGAGATCCAGGGTGCCTCCACTCCATACTCAGACGTTTTGATTCTGGCTCATAGTGATAAACCCATGTGTCATCGCCGGTGACTAGTCTGTTTAAAAATTCATCAACTTCGTGTTGAAGCGATTGAGTAAGCGTTGACAGATCCTAACACGTGTGTGCTTCTGTTTTGCATTAAGTTCTCTTGGTACCCACCGTGCACAGACTTTATGAAAGCCGAGCTAGTCGTGGATGATTTGATGGGCAGAACCGTGACTGATGTTCAAAGCAGATGCTACCTCATCGATGTTAATTCGCCAGAACCATCTCTCGAGCTTGCTGAATGTTGTCATCCGTAGTGGAGGTTCATGAGCGTCCTGCTCTCTCTTCATGCGGTACGCTTGTTCGGCCACTTTTAAACTTCTCGATTCAAAAAAAAAAACAGTTTTACGTGATAATGCACATTCCCCATATTGTGATGATATTGTATGATGAATGTCTTGACCCTTTGACACCCTCCGACCAGAGGAATCGAATCACTGCTCGTTGTTCCTCTTTGGTGCAAACTTCTAATGGAGCGACCATGTTCTATCTGCAACAGAAGGAAGAAAAATAGAGGAATATTATCAAACTTTTATAGCATTACCACAACAGTATAAAAAAATAAGCGAGGACAGAAGTCAGTGGGCAGAATGTAAGAAGAGTTATGTCAAAAGTGTATAAATTTTTTGACTTGCCTCGTATAAATCTTTTGCACATAGCTAAAGTGCCGTGTGATGAAACAGTTTTCGTATGTTTGAACATTTTTTAAGAATTTTGAGGTCCTATATTTTGGGTCACAAGGGGTGAGACCTCCGTGGCATGTCCCTGAGTACAGTTTTGAACCTACTCCATGCTATAGTATTTTTATTTACAATAAAATAAACCACTTAACATAATGAAAACCAAGAGTAACCAGTGCTCGACATGGAAATTCAGAAGTAACGGTATATTTCGGAAGTAATTACGTCAGCTATATCCCTTTCCGTTTTTTAAGGTGGTGCTCACGCCAACGGGCGGTCATACATATCTTGCCCTCCCTTCCTTAATATTTTTCTTGCTTATGGATATTCAGTTATTTTCTTTCTCTTTATTCAAGTTTACTTCCCGCTCATGAAATCCTCATAATTTCTTGTTTAGAGCGTTGCTTCCCAGTCGGGAAATCAAAGACAAAGGTCTTAATTGTTCGAGCATCTTCGCATTGTTGGAGCGTCTGGATTTGTCCAAATATTAAGGATGCTGCTAATATCTGTTGTTAGATAGTTTTTTCTTAAGGTAAATCTACTGAAGGGTGTTCTTCGTTTCATTCTCTTAATTTCTTTTGTTATTCCTTTACGTTCTCTATGGAGTTTTATTTTCTGTTCAACGCCTTGTTGTATTGAAATCATCATCTGCGGTGACCTTGGTGATGCCTCTCTCTTCAGTTGACGTAATGCATTCCCTGACTGGTCAGGCAACTGCATCACGTATACACACAGAAAACATGGTGGAGATACCATAAGGAAGATAGCAGACACGACAGCTGTAAAAATCAAAAGTTGTAAAACTGAAAAATGTCATTTTCGTAATTTGCATACCGCCAAATAAAATATCAGCATATCCCGTAAGTAATATCGTATTTTTACACTAAAAAAACTATAACTTACTTGGAACTCTGCCGTTAGTCAGGAAAATAGTGTCCATCGGACTCCACAACCCTCTGCCACCTGTCAACCAGTTGTTGAGTTCTGGCTGAAAGAAGTCACCTATTTTGGAGACAAAGAACTGGGTTACCGTCATTTTGAATTGTTTTCCCAAAAGGTAGTTTTGCAGGCTGCGAAAAAGACAGTATTCTGTTGGTGCAAGATCTGGTGAAAATGCCGGGTTGGGGAGTTCCTCCCAGCCACATTCCACAATCTTAGTACAGGTGCTTGCCGTGTGTGGGCACCGTGGATGAGCACACGCTTGCAATTAAGCAAAGCTGGAAGTTTCTCCAACAATGCAGTTCGTAGGCGTTAAAGCTGCTGACAGTAGACATCTACATTGATGTTCTGGTTACGTGGAAAGTGCTCAAAATGGATTATCCCACGGATATTCTACCAAACACTCAACATGACTTTGCAGGATGGACATCCTGTTTTGGCACAGTTCCTGCGGCTCCATTTAGGTACCCACTCCCATTTGCGTGTAATGCTATGGCAAAGGACCAGCTTTTCATCATCGTTCACAATTCTGTCTAGAAATGGCGCACGTCTGTGACGGGTGAATATGGAACTGCAGATGTCAACTCGCTTCTGCTTCTGTTGATGCGTTAATACATGAGGCATCCATTTTTCGATATTCGATACGTACCCAAGGTCGTGCAGATGACGATGAACTGTCGAATGGGCGACATGGAGTTCGCTGGCAAGTTCTCCAACAGTTTGTATTGGATTTACCTCCACCGCTGATCGCAGTGCATCGTTGTCCAGCTACACAGGTCTCCCTTCTCGTGGCTTATCGGTGAGGCTGGCTTCCCCAGACCGAAACCCCTGGAGCCGCATCTGGCACTTTCGCTCATCCACAGTACCCTGACCGTATACGACATTTATCTTTCGTACCGCTGCGCTGGCTGGATGTCCCTGGTGGAATTCATAGAGCGTGACATGTCATATGTCATCCTCCGACACTACCATGAACAAACACAAGCCACACTTCCAAAACGTGGAGTAGACCGTTCTGCACACTGCTGCACAATCAAGTGCCCTCTATGACTCATCTATAGCACGTGCCCTCTACTTCACTGTTCGCTTGTCAGATGGCATCTTTGCAGCAGTCATCACACATACATTACTTATAGGATATCCCGATATCAGATCAGTTCGCGGACATACTGCTCAAAAAAAGCCTCTCACCCGAGACTGATTTCTACAGGATGACGTTTTATATAATGCAGAACATTCTCCAGGAAAATTACACATGGTTATAACATTCATAACTCAGTACTACAGAAGATCAACTCCAAACTTGCAGCTTTTATAGAACACATATGAAGGAAATTTTTACGAGTAATTATAATCATACGCATGGCCACCACGCATGAATAAGTCTTTACATATTCCCCTCCGTCATTTTTATTTAATTACAAAATGAAATTAAAACTTTTTAAACATCTGAATTGATAAAGTGTATATAACTTTCAGATATAAAACAGATTTTGTACATCAAGATATCTGAATGACTTTTGGAATGTGGCTATATATATTCACTAGATCATCTAGGTAATCTCATATCTTATCAGGAATTTATTATTACCCCATCACTGGTAAAGGTATTGGTTAGACACAAACTTGGGTAACACCAAATAATAGAACTTCTGGGATCTTCAATAGTTCTGCTCGGGACCTCAATAAACGTGAAACACAATAAAATATATTTTACTTAATCACCTTAGGTGATTCTATATTTTACCGGGGAGTTATTATTACCCCTTTTCACTGGTAAAATATTAACAAAACGCTACTGGGAACACAACAAACACTTGGGTACTTCAGGAATCTTTAGATGATCTTTAAGTATTTTGAAGTACAGTATTCCTTCTCAAGTTTTGGATAAATGTCCAAGGAACCTTTTGATATGTTCATGGGATTTTGAACGGAAAGTCATCATGTCTCCACTGGGGTTTTGGGAAAACTATTGGACATCTTTTGGTTTTCTTAGAGGACTTATCAGGTGGCCTTTTGTTAGACTCCAGGGTCTTCCTTGATGCTCTCAGATCATTGATTTCATTATAGCTGATAAACCCCTCATTTGGCTAGGGTAAGTCATTATGGATCGTACCTTGACATGGTTAAATTTCTTGATCTTGTCATCAGATGTCACTCCAAGTTGATTGTCCAAAGACTTCCTTGTTTCAAGGTTCGGTGTGGTAACTCAGAACCTTTTCTGAATTTCGCTGAATGAGTTCTTACTCTATCAATATTTGAGTAATCTTCAGAATGCATGTTTTTCAGAATATTTTTCCAGATCTTCCGTAATCTCAGCTGTGTTGTCATGGATGGTAATTTCTTCTTCAGTGTGAGATGTATTATCACCTTCTGTGTCTACCTCAAAGTTATCTGGGATATTTTCTCCATCGTTTCGTTTTCTTTAGAGCAACTTCAATACTAGCAGATCTGTTATTCGTTGCATCAATATGTGTTGTAAGCCATAACTCACAAGATATGGCTGATGGCATAGTCTTAAAGATGTCTTCCACATGTAAAAGAAAGTAACTGCATCTATAAACACAATTAATAAATTGAATTGAATTGAAATAGCTCCGCATATACCTTATGCAGAGAATCAACCATATATGTCGGATATACAGGGTGTTCAAAATTACACTAACAAACTTCTGAAGATGATTCCTCAATCAAAACAAGACAAAAGTTTATCTGACAAATTTTCCAAATGTGCATAGTTTCGGAGTTGCAGGCTACCGAAAGCGTGGGGAAATTAACTTTAGAGTTTCATATTTACAACACTACAAAAAATAGAGCTGATGCGGCATGTTACTGTCAAAGACTTGAAATCTGTACTATCCAAAAATGCATATTGTAAAATTCCATAATGGGCGCGCAAGGGATTCTCCAAGGGCATTACGGGATTCCCAGAAATTCTCTGAAGTAAAAATGAGCATGAATGGGACGGCTTTCCACGAGGAAACAATAATTCGTTTGCGCAAAGTCGATATCTCAAGTATAGATTCCATATACAGAACGGCTTAAAAAAAAAAATGTGTGGTTGCATAATTTCATCGACACTTTTATTTATATTTTATCAAGGAGATGGCATATTTTGGCCAATTGGATAATGGAGATGATGTATGCCACCTTTAGTCACAGAGAAGTTGTTTAATTAACGTTCATTTCGACCTACCTCTACCTAAGAAATATTCAGAAATCATATACTTCTTTTGTAAAATCCGCTTCGGGCACATTGAGGAATTTTTAAATATGAATTTTCAAATACGGCAGGTTTAAAATCTTTGAGGGTAGGGGAGACTGGGGCTGATTGAAACAGTAGCTAAATATAGTGAACAAAGGGTGTTAGGAGCTCTGTTTTCCTAGTGTGGAAGCGTTACTCAACTGTCTTCTTGCTATGCAAGTTACATGGACATTATGTTAATCGGACTCATGTTAGATTGAAAAATGTGTTCTCGAAGGATGTGAGTAATTTAAAAAAAAAAATATTTTATTCTTTCATAGTTCTAGAATTAAAAAAGACATTACTATTCAGTATGTGATTTGCAGTATCGTACAGTGATGGATTGTGTTTACATTCCGATGTAGCAAGTGCATGTGTGTATTAAGTTCCTCATCACGGCGGGCAGCTACGGGGTGGTTGAAACACATTCTGATATGCAGTATTGAAAAAAATCAGAAAAATGGGTAAAATCTATATCATACTATTTTTGCGCCTACGAAATTTGTACAGATCAAACACTTCCTATCCTATTCCAAAACTGTTATTTTGATAATGATTAGGAACTCTAGTTACTTTATGTATCAACCCTAAATAATTTAATAATCATAGGGTATTGTTTTTTCGTGAAACGTTAAACAATTTTAATTGCATATTTTGTATGGAAGTATATTTTCCATCCATTTTACAATTGTGAAAAATATACTTTCTTGAAACACAGTAATATTTTTTTCATTGTTTCGTTAACTTTCAAAACATTGAAGATTTGAAATAAGCTACAGATATAAAGTGTTGGCCTACTTTCGTTTATTACAATTTTCATTTGTCAAAATAATTCTTAACATTCTATTTCCAATCTTACAATGAACAAGCTATAGTTAAACTTTCTGAATGCTATTAGTTTTGAGTTTTATAATGCTTAATTAAAATGTAGAATAAAATGTTTCATGTTTCAACCAACCTCACTATGTGTTTCAACCAACCATATGAACATGGTTGTTGTAACGTACGTAGACTTGAAAAAATCACGCATTATTGTGTAATGTGAAACATTAGAATTCTGTGTATTATGAGGTAAGATTCCATACTTTAATTTTGTCCAATTAAGATGAATTTATGATAAAAATTACAGACGTTATGTTGATTAGTATAACATTTATTTCAACCATTCCCGGTGTCCCCTACCATATGGCGCTTCAATTCTGCTGTTCGTGATGTTTGAAATATGAAGCTCTACGTATTTCCCTATGCTTTCGGCACCCTGTAGCTCCGAAACTACGCACAATTGTCAGAGAAACTTCTACTATTAAGAACGGACTCAAAATGACGTGCTCCTTAGTGCAGACAAAAATAGATAGGCGGAATGTAAGATTTGTTTTTTCCGGAACTAGCGTCAGAGTTGCATGGCTGCGGAGAGCTCACTTGGAAACACTTGCGGTACGCACAGAACTTTTGAGTAAAAAGTACTTTTGTGTTTGCACACCGCTAACCAGGACTGCGCCTCCCCCCCGTGGCTAACGCCGCCCAGCTCCCTTCGGACGCACCCCCCTTGCACACTAGGGATGGCCAAATCCGGTTCCTGATTTCCTTAAGGATTTGAAATCTGCATTTAAAATCCGGATTTGGAATCTGCATTTAAAATCCGGATTTAGAATCCAAATCTGATGAGTGTGCGCAGAGGGATGCGTCATAGCCATGATTGTGTGGGGAGGGGACAAAGAGATTTACTTCAAAACAGCTATTGAAACACTTTCTCAATCGACTGAGAAGCACGACCAAGGGCCCGATTAAATATCATATTTGCGAAATCTGTTTATGCAACGCAATGCAATTTCATTGACTAGAAGTTGCTACGGGGATGCGTCGTTGGACCAACACTTCGTACGACCAACAGCCTCTCAAGCAGCAAGAACCGGCGTACGACCAACACCCCAGGGCAAAAATCTGTGTTGGTCGAACGCCGTGTTGGTCCAACGCCGGTACTTCGAAGTGTTGGTCTCATGCCGGTGTTGGTCCAACGCAGTGTTGGTTCTACGCAGGTGCTCAAAAAAATAATTTAAGATCATATTTTTTATTATATTTTTAGGTTTTATATATCTGGGGCGTTGTCAATTTTATTGTTGGTCCAACGCCGTGTTGGTTCAACGCCGTGTTGGTCAAACGCCGTGTTGGTT
>JAGDQP010066200.1:0-11312 GCA_022664845.1 Lepisma saccharinum | reverse complement strand
ACTTTGGTGAACATTTTGTATAGGACTGACAGTAAACTAATTGGTCTGTAGTTTTCGACGCGTTCTTTGTCCCCTTTCTTGTACAACAAAATGATAACGCCATTGTTCCAACTTCTGGGTATTTCTCCCTTCCTCAGTCACATCGAGAATAGTTTTGTAAGTTCCTCTTTGATTTTTTCACCTTCCCATTTAAACATCTCGCTGTGAGTCCATCTTCTCCTGGCGATTTTCCGTTCTTCATCCCTCGAAGTACTTTATCCACTTCTTCTTTCATTACGTCTGGGACATCAACATCAATTTCTTCTGAATCTTCATTTCCTAGCTCTTCCTCGGAGTAGTACAATTCTCTGTAGAAATTTTCAAATAAGTTTATAATTTCTTCCTTATTTCGTGTTACAGTCCCGTCTGGTCTCTTAACCGCAATTATTTGCTTTTTCCCTATCATGAGCTGTTGTTTGGCTTTCTTCGGGCTCTTGTTTTCCTCGATTATATTTCTAACAAGATTTTCGTTATATCTTCGTACATCCTCTCTTATTTTCTTTCTTACAGTTTTATTTAGTTCTATGTACTCAATCCTCTTTCTGCAATATTCCTCTTCTTTCATTTCCCTTCTTTTCTTCATCAAGAGCTTAGTTTCTTCTGAGATTTTGCTCTCTTTTTTCTTTCTGGTACCTGCTATCTCCTTGGCTGTTTCTCTTATTATCTCAGTTAGTTTTTTATTTCTGCTATCGATGTCTTCTTCATCCTCTAACTCTTCCAAGGCGCTGAATCTGTTGCTTAGTTCTATCTGGAATGTCTGTCAGTGATTTCCAAGATTTTCCAGATCTAAAACTGACGGTTTTCCTCTGATAAGCTTCTTTCTCTCTAGTCTAGTATTTAGTTTCAGCTTACATCTCACCATCCTATGGTCACTCGAGATTTTGAAACTGTTGAGAACAGACACGTCTTGCAAAATTTCCATGTTATTTGATATAACGTAGTCTATTTCGCTTTTGGTCCCATTTGGGCCTTTCCATGTCCACTTCCTCTGGGGCGGTTTCTTGAAAAATGTATTGGAAATCAACAGTCTGTTGGCTTCTGAGAATTCCACTAAGTTCTCTCCTCTCTTGTTCCTTTTGCCAAATCCAAAGTCTCCCACTTTCGTGTCACTGCTCTGCTTGGTTCCTACTTTCGCATTGAACTCTCCCATTACAGTTTTGTAATGCGATTTGCTACAATCCAAAATCTTCTGGATCTCCTCGTATAGGTCTTCGACTTCCTCCTCCGGGTGCGAGGTTGTTGGAGCATACACTTGTATAATTTCCATACTGTATCTCTTGTTAATTTTATTACTACCCGTGCGATTCTGTCTGAAATTCCTTCAATTTCTGTGATCCGTGACTTCAGGTCTTTATTAATTATAAAGCCAACGCCTGTCGCTTTTCCAGTTTCTGCTCCTTTGAAGTAGAACGTGTGCCCTGACGGTAGTTCCAACTGTTCTTCATTCTTCCTCCACACTTCTGATAGTCCTATGATGTCCCACTTAATCCTCTTAAGTTCATTCTGGAGTTCTTCTAATTTGTCCTCTCCTGAAAGTGACTTACAGTTCAGGGTCGCCACGTATAGGTCCATTCGAGTTGCCGTGTCGGTGTCCTGGCAGTCTACAGTCCAAACCCGGGCATTTTGACCCTCTGACTTCCTGCAGGACTGACCGCTGCCGTTGCCAGCTGCATTCCGTCCTCCGGGCAATGAGGACCTCCGAGGCTGTTTCCTTGTTTGTACCTGTAAAGAAAGGAGGGGTGCTGACATTTGACTCACCACGCTGTCAGCCAATGCGGGTTGGTGAGCAGCCCATCCATGTTCGTTCGCCAAGCAGTTGCTTGGGTACTAACAGGCCCCACGACGTGAAAGTATGGATTGGACATTAGGCGTCTACCCCGGTCGGTTCCCTTAAGTCTCAGCAAGAGGAATTAAGGGGTCTCCTCCCAGTTAGTGGCAGAAGCCTTTTGGGGCGACAGTCCCGGTTTCCCGGTCCTGTCCCCGTTTCCCGGCCATATATATATATATGACTTCTGTCCCTCTCGAGTTCATTAGCTGTTAGGTTTTTGAAATCCACAAACATACATGTCCCAGTTGGGATTCGAACCCCAGACGAGTCGCTGGCCTGACCCCCAGTAGCACTCACGTTGATAAAACCGTTTAATGTTCGCCTTTACAACGGTTTATCAACGTTGAATCAACGTGAGTGCCACTGGGCAACACACGACTACCACCGTCGGCATTTCCCATTTTGTCCAAATGACGTCAAGTGGAGCCTCAGGAGCAAAAGTTTGGTGGACCCACATTGGGCATTTTGACGGAAGGTTACTGACAATTTTTGCTGTATATTGGTATACATATCGTTATGATCCTTTTATTGGGTCATATAATATAGTAGGTAGAGCAGGATCGTGTTGTACCCAATACGAATAAAATGATACTAGGTTCGTGTTTATCCGACACCTTTTTATTACAAAGTTTCCAATATAGATATAAAAGTTTGCACAATAAGTAATATAATATAAGTTCCACTATGAGTAATATACAATATGAGTATCCACAAGTCCGAATTATAAGTACAACTAGTTGTTTCGGACTTGTGTTCCTTTGTCGCTATTTTACTAAGTAAGTCACTTCTCCTAATGTGTTTTATCCTTGATAGACCCCGTACCAGGTCTCAGGTATTATGGTAGTTTTCTGCGATGTGTAGACCCCGTACCGGGTCTCAGGATTTAGAAGGGAGAAGTGACCACTTGATTGTGATGCCGATTCTGTTTATCGGTCCTTTTTATAAGGTCTTCTTCTTCTTCCTCTGGAGGTGTGACCTAATGTTTCTTTATTCCACCGCCAGAGGTTTGTTGTTGTCTTCTGTTAGTGTTGACATAAACCCTTTCTTGTGTTTATGTCACACTCACCTATTGACCTACTTGCTGTCCCATTACGCTCCCCGGGCCCTTTTAAAAGTTGGAATAGGCGAGCTTTGTAAGGGAGTAAATCCCTACCTTTAGGAATTTACTTTTGACAAATTTTATAAATTTGTTTGCACTTGTTAACACTATAATTTTGCACTTGTTAACACTATGATTTTGCACTTGTTAACACTATAAATTTGCACTTGTTAACACTATAAATTTGCACTTGTTAACACTATAAATTTGCACTTGTTAACACTATAAATTTTATTTTTAATGGGAGAGCATCTGAGAACGTACCGTCCTAAGCAGGGTCCGCATCATATGCATCATCTCCCTCAAAGGGGTACGCTCTTACTCTCGTATTTTAGATCACTTTTCCTTTAATATATATATTAAGTCACTTATAGTGTATGAACTTTCCACTGTTGCACTGGGTGGGGGTTCTGTTTTGCACTCATAATCACTGGGGTCTTCGTTGATGTTGAGGGAAGTACTGGGAGTTTCTTCTTTCTTGTTTTCTGTTGGTGGGGGTGGGTTGCAGTCGTTGTCCTCTTGGAGATGTTCCATTTTCTTGTTGCGGCATCTGTTGTGTATTTGGTGGAGTATATAAATGGTGATGAGGCCATTGATAGTTATGGAAATGATCAGGCAAATTAATGGTATGTTGATCATCTGCAATATTAAAATGTTCACGCACTGGGTTTAGCTTTTAAATGTTTGTAAAAAAATATAATAATATAGTAGTACAAAAATAATATAAAAATAATAATATTTAAAATTGTAGTTGTCCAGGAAAATATTGGATGTAGGTGTAGTTCTTCAAATCGGCTGGGTAGGTTGTTTTCTTCATGTTTTAGTAAACTATCAATATTGTCAATTGTCTTTTGCAGAGATTGTATTTATCTGTTAAATACCTCATTAGAGTGACGTAACCAAATGCTGAGTCTGTGTTTGTGCTTTTCTTTAGTCGTACAGGAATGTAGAAGTAAGATTTTCCTGGGATCACCACTTTTTTTGCTGCGTAAACGTTTGCCATATTATGTTCCTCGAGTAATGTAATAACTGATGGCGCAATGTTTTGTTGTGTTTCTTTTTGTTCCGGTATGATAGCCTTTCTTGGCTTTTTATAAAAAAGAAATAATATTTCTTTCTAAATTTATGTGAGCCAATAAACGTTTGAGTAAATCTTGTCCGAACAGAGGACAAAGATGAGAATTTTCCATTACATGAAAATAATGGTGATAATTTGTTGATCCAATTTTGAACTTAACCAGAGTTATGTACTTCAATGTTATCGTTTTATTTGCTATTCCTCTAATTTGTGTTACATCTGGTATTAACATACTTCCTTTAGAAAGTTCTTTTTGTGGCCAAATTGAAATAGAGCTTGCAGTATCTATTATTGTTGAGTAGAGTACACCTAGCCCTGCACTCCATGATTTAATTACGCATTAATTAAACACGTCCTTGTAGCATGAGACTCTGGCTGTAACCACGCAAATTCACTCCGTGGATTGTCAGCTGGCTATTTGAGACCCCCCTCCTTGAATGAATCTACGAAACAAGTTAGAACAAGAGTTTCTTGGACGAAAAAATATAGACAACACGCAAATTCACTCCATGATTTAATTACGTATTAATTAAACACGAGCTTGAAGCATGAGACTCTGGCTGTAACCAGACAAATTCACTCCCCCTGAAGGCTTTTGGACGTAGAGAAAGAAAAAATATAGAAAAAAAAATTAACGAGCTTTGGAAAGAAAGGGGAAAATAGTTGAAGAACCATTTTTAATTTTTGATTGAAACCGTACGAGGCGGTATAGTCCCTGAAGGCTGAAAGTTAATTGAGTTTAAAAAGAAAAAAAGGAAACAGTTGGGTTTTTTTCATGATCCTTTTTTTTTCATCAGACAATACAACCGGAGATAATGAAGTCACTGCCTAGAGGCCAACGCCAAGAAAAAAAGCAAAAAGGCTAGAGATTAATATTTTTAAACGAAATAAGAAATAAAATTATTATTGTCGACAACGAGACATGAATGTAAGATATTTTAAGTACTTGTGAATATTACGAAGATCTAGGAACATTGTATTGGCAGTGACATTGTTTGATATAATTTTAGTTAGGGCTGATGTTTGATTGAGAGAATTATAAACACCGATTTTGCATAATAAAATGTAATTTGACTGAATTTGCATAGAAAAGCTTCCAAAGACCGTAGTAAAGTACAGAAAGGTAATGAACACGAAAAGAATCATTGAATATAAGTTGGAATTGAGATATGCAGAAATATAAACACTGATTTTGCATAATAAAATGTAATTTAACTGTTTTGCTGACTTGTGTTGAAAGAAAAGAATGTCGTTGCGGCAGATCCAATGGTTAAAGTTTAACTTGCTCCAAGTGTCAGATTTTGTTACCTTGCGATAGATCCAATGGTTAAAGTTTAACATTAAGGTTGTTGTGGTATAGTGGTGATGGTTACTGAAGATAATACTTGGACGGGTATTGAAACATTTGACTAATGCTGACTGATAAATACATATGTGAAGACTTTAGTTGTTTGTTTTAGGAATATTGCTGATGGCAGAATGTCGCCTTATGACATAATTATATATTGAACTAACACACATTTAAGAATTTTGATTGGAGTCGAACCTACGTATGTCTTCGAAGTGTACTTTTAATGAAATCGCCAAGACAGATTTGTATATTGACCTAGAGTTCTGGACTTTAGCCTGGAATCGAACTGACACCCATTTTGTTAGCCTTCCTGTATGCTAGATTAAAGAAACGAACTCAGATGAATTTGCATAGGAATCCCTCAGATAGGTCTACAAGTTGCAATAATAATGTCTAAAAAGGAAAATTTATTGTCGTTGGCCAAACCCTGTCCCCGGTAGAGACAGACAAGGTAATATAACGTAAGATCTTAATGCAGACGAGGAATTCTTGAAATTTAACTTCCAGAATATAAGTCTTGTTTACCGTAATGTTGTAAAGATTCGGATACCGGAACTGTCTTGGACTGAATTGGAGTCGCGGTGAAGACTCGAACCTGCGTACCCTTTGGAAGTATTTTTGTGTTAGGTGCGTTGCCACAGAGAAAATAAAGGTTTCCAATTATACTATGAGAGTACATAAAATGTTTAATTATCCTTACATGTTTTGGACTCTATGCTTGCAAATGAAAATTAATGGCCAAACCCTGTTTCGTATCGTGACGGCTATGAACTAAACCAAAGTACTGCCTATGCTCTTCCTTTGTAGTGAGAGACTTACTACTGGACCCTCGTTAAAACAGTAGCTAAGTTCGTTTCATGTCATGGGAAAGTTGGTGTTACTGTGGCGATGAATCTTTGAAAAAATGCCTAATCACTTTGCCTGTTGTGGGGAACTAATGTTACGATGGCGATGAACCAAATCAATGTTAAAAAGTAGCTAAGTTCGTTTCATGTTATGGGAAAGTTGGTGTTACTGTGGCAATGAATCTTTTGAAAAAATGCCTAATCCCTTCGCCTGTAGGGGGAACTAATGTTATGGTGACGATGAACTAAACTAAAGTACTGCCAATGCCCATGCTATAGTGTGACGATCCATATTGTTACTGCTACGATGAACTTGAAGAATTTTTCGCAATGCGAAAAGTACATTATTTTGCACGAGTGTAGCAACGTTTTCCTTTAGACCACGGAGAAAAAGAGTACTTGGTGTGCCGAATGGAATCCAACAGATATGAATTAGATTGGTAATGTTATGGAAGTCTGTTGCGTCGATAAACTTTTGATCATTTTATCGATTTTATTAGACTATACCAGATTCGTGTCTATTGAACATCCGAGAGGCAGAAACGGTTGGATGATTTAAGTTGAAGAAATGGTTGCATGCGGGTGACTACATAATTTTGGTGAAAACAAATGTCGGAATGAAATTTATGATGCATGTTTGAGTGTTTGAGCGTTATTACTTGATGAAGTGTTTGTTGGTGATAGAACTGTTTTGTGATAACTGTGCCTTTGTTATAAATAACTGAGATAATTGGTAAGTACACTTAGATAATTGATATTATTTTGTTTCTTTCATGGTACGAAAACGTAAATTGAGTTTCATTTTTAAAATTGAGAATTCCAAAAAGAAAACTGAAGTACGCAAAAAGTGATTATTTAAGGAAGAGTACATATAAAATGCACGGAAAGTTCTAAGTAACTTCTGGAAATGAATTAACTGTAATGTCCACATAAATACAGAGAGGCTTAGGATGTAACTTTGACCTTTGATGGGATATAATCGTTGATTTAGTGAGGTTAGGCCAAGTATATGTTTGATGAAACGTTTGCAGAAAGAGAAGCAAAAGAGGAAACAAATATCTGAAAAAGCACTGTTTTCGCTGACTACTGTTAATTGCTTTCAAGGACACATATTGGTAATTGAACAGAAATTAAACCGGACGGTGACCCACGAAATTTAAAAATGAGGAATCCATCGAATGTGTAGCCGTAAATTGTTTTGCAAGTTGCTATGATATTTTTTTCTTGTAATTTAAAATACTCTATCAAATTATGTAACAGTTCCAAACAAGAAAATAAAGGGCAGCTTTGCGGTCCTTTTTATTTGGTGGTAATAAAAGGCAAATTAAAATCCAATACTTGGAAGGGAACCTAAATTCTGTTGTATTGAAGGAGGTATAAAGGGAATAAAAACATATTATTTTGTTGCCGGAGAATTTCTAACTCCACCACAAGTGTAGTTGCTGAAATTTTCTTGAAGTTCTCAGTTTAGGTTTTATGAATCATATAATGAAATTGAGGAAAACACTGTTAGGATGAGGTTAGTGACTTTATTCCGTGAAGAGACAATATAAAAATAAAATAATAACCACCATCCTGATAGGTCCTGACCCTGCCCTAACGCCATTTGTTTGCGCTTGGTGAAACTGCTTTTTTGCGAGTGATGGCAGTGTGGTCAGCGCTGCGCGCCATCTAGCCAGGAACAGGCGTATTGGGGGCTTTCTAGACTGAGTGGCCATTATGTCGTTATTTACGTGACTTCCAGTTTTCTCCACGACGTGGGATGGATGGCGAAAAGTGGGACTTTAGCTGGGAATTGAACCCGGGGCCACGCTAACATGAGTCCAACGCTCTAACCACTAGACTATGGACCCCCAAAGAGACAATATATACAATGAAAAGTGAGAAATATTGCTTGAAATTTAGAATGTAACCAGAAAGTTGTGTAATATTGCTAATTTTTTGAATTTGAATCGTGACCAGGACTGATTTGACATAAAACTCTTTCTACCAAGCATGTATTTGTTATATTTAACAGAAAAGAGAATATCAGGAAAGCATATGTACTCATTATAAAGTGAGAAAAGTGATATTTAAAGTACATAGTTGAAGTACAAAATAGGATTTTTCTAAATAGTTAACACGAAATACAGTCGATTCTGTCTGTGTTGGAAAAGGAATCATTTGCTGGATTTTACACAAAGACTATTTGTATTTGTAATAAGGAGAAAAAACTGTCAAATTCTAGTCTATACAATCGATTGTTCTGGTTATTGAACTGTTTATAGGACATTCAAGGACAAATCAGTATTGCTTTGGCTTGTCGATTGACCTTGTACTAGTAAAAATGTTTTGTTCCTTCTATGAATTATTAAAGAAACCTTGAAACTGAATAATTTAACTACAACCCAGCCTTGTGGTATTTTTCCACTATATGTACTCAACAGAAAGAAGACATGTAGAGATAGAGTCATTAACAGGTTATTTTTACTGCTTTTTTATTGACTTGCTTTCTCTATTGTTAGGATCTGGTGTCATTTCTTACCTTTAACACTGTCTTTATTTGAAGGTAGGGAGGATTTCGAACAAAACAGCTTCTCATATATGCTAAGATCAAGTGTTGACCAATATCAATCAGCAATGTACCCAGCCAAGATTAATTCAATTAATTAATGTATTACTTAGATATTATATAATGTTTCATGACTATAACCAGCAAAAGCAATTAGTAACGGTCTCTGGTGTTGGCATCTGAGATTTAACCTACTTTTAAAGTATTTTGTATCTCTGAATGACTATCAGCTAGTTTTATAGTACAAGAAATAACATTCAACTTTAAATGTGCATTCGTAATAGGTTAAAGACTCAAACGATGGTTTGAACTTGGGAAATATTCACACTAAATGAAAGTTAGCATGAGATAAGAAAATATTGTATACTATTTGAAATTGAGTGGAGCCCTCTTCCTAGCGTGACTTGAAAGATTCTTGTAATACGAAGGATACATGTAACTTTTGCTAACCGGATTTGTATAATAATATAGAAAAAAGCTATGATAAATAAGGATAATGTCACAAAGGACAGACTCAAAGTCAATATACCATCCCCTTGACGTCTTAATGATTATACTTGGCATATAAGGGAATATATTTATAAAAATATTTCACGAAGAACACATAAGATCATTTATTTTTAAGACTAAAGATACCGCTATTAATACGAAAGAATGCAGAAACATACTTGGTATTAGGTTGAACAGATATATTCATCAGGAATAACAGAGAAGAACTTCACATGTTTGGTTGCTAGTTGCAAGAATCCATAAGCAATAGAAGATATTTTACATAACAGGAGGGATTTTAGTTTCTGCGTTTACACGAAATTTATATGAGGTAATCTCGAAAATACGTCAAAGGAAAGCGAAAGTTGTATTCACTCACTTGATTTTATGTAACAAACTTACATATTATTATTGGTAGATTAAAGAGGAGTACTTTTGCATAGGTTTTAAAGTTTGAACTTTTAAAATTGACTGACAGCTTACTGAATATTAGAACAACATATGTTAAGATTTTAGGTACAAGTAACTTGCATGAAAAAGACATTGGAGTTGGTATTGTGATCATATATTTTGAAAGAGAAAACTTTCATTCATATCAACGGTTTAGTTTTAAAGAATTCAAGATTGTTGTCTTATATGGACTACAAATGCTCCTTTTTCCCTTCCTCTCATGCAACCAAAATTACATATAAATAATGTTAGTTGCCTAGAAACAAGGCGTAGTTACTTACTTTTAGTACCATTTTTTGTCAGCATTTTACACATCTCAGCCTGGATTTGTGATTATTGCAGACACTTAACATTTTCCCCAGTACGGTGAAGCTATAAGACCGTAGGAATCCAGTTGCTAACATTTTACTACATGTTACAAGACAATATGACATCACAAGTACCGTCTAGTTAATAAATAAATATCTGATAAGAAATTAGTGTTTGAAATTATAAGAAATTGTATCGACAGTATTATCTAAGAAATCTAGGATTTGAAAGACCTGATTTAAATATACTGCAACTAATTATTCAAACTGAGTGGATCAAATGCAGACTAACACACGATTCGGTTTACATAGGATACCTCCGTACCATAACATAACTCATATTATATGCACAAAGCCGACCCATTGCATCAGAGAAAATGTACTTGCATGAATTAAGCACAGCAGCCATACAAGAGGTAGGTATTTAAAGTTTTGTTTTGAATTAAAATATAGATTTAATTTGAACACATTTAGACAACTTTGACCCAGGTCCAGGTTGTTTGAACAAAACTACATTAAGATATCTGAGAGTACCGTGAATTGAAACGTTTTTAAATCAACATGATACGGGACAATTTCTTTTTTAGTTTGAAAGAACTTTTGTAATTGGGTAGCAATGCTAAAACAGAAACCTGTAATTTGTGGACTAGTTACAAAATGTTTTATTGAGTCTCTTTTGTTATACACTGCTTGGGATTTAGTTGATGGAGGAGTCGTATTGGCGAAAAATATTTACAAAGCACCTCTTGAATTGTAACGCCATTCATTTAAGAATAAAACCAAAAACGATTAATGAAATCCACAATTCCCCTCTGCATAGAGTAAGCATTAAGGGAATAAAGTACTCAAACATATAAATCGTATTTATGAAAACGCGAAACGTTATTTACCTAAATTCCAAGTTTTCGTGAGTTTATTAATACCCAGTTGGAACTGTAAAGAGCTTGAACAGTGGAAAAATTAAATATCAAATAATGTATATTGTGTGATTTGATTAACTTACTAAAATATTTTATTCCAGTTAAATATTTACTATAGAACTTAGAGACAGTTAAGTTCTATTAAGCAGCTGTGGAAATTACATCAAGGAAAATGGAGGCGCAATTGTATTCACGTTATGCCAAAGTTGATAAGCCCTGAAGAAGACTTTTGTACTCCCAAAGACATAATGAATTGTCCTTGTTTGCAGCAAATATTACTATGAGGACCTGAACAATGATGACTGTAACAGTTTTACAAACTATTGAACTTTTTTACGATACAGCCTCTGGTAT
>JAGDQP010066199.1:0-11313 GCA_022664845.1 Lepisma saccharinum | reverse complement strand
TAATGCAATTTGTAGCTTGTGTTTAAGCTGCTCCATTACATATATGCCGAACAGCTGAAAAAAATGTTTTTAAAGTAATATACGTGACTTGAATAATAATTCCAAATAACTTCCTTTTTTAAAAAAAAATCAAAAAATTAAAAAAATATGTGAACGATAATGCTTAACGACAGATACTATATGAACATTAAAATAGTTCATGAAACTAAATAACACATGATAATAATTAAATAATTGAGTTATATGATATAACAAAACAATGATGCTTTACGATGCATAATAATAAAAATTAAATAAAAATTCATATTTTAGATGCAATCAGAGAATGATGCAAAACGACTCATACTAAAAGAACATTTTATAACTTTCCATCAATAAAACAATAATGACCAATGAATCAATTTATATGCCATTATCCTAATCCCATCATAATTATAATTTATTTACTTTTGTTTTTAGGTCCTCTTCCTTTTTATTGCCTTTCTTGACATCCTCCCTTTTCCTTTCATTATTCATCTCAAACATTTCTTCAGAATTGTTTTTATAACTGGCTGTTGTACCAAGCCATTGATTTATATTCCTTCCATTTTCCTTAAAGCTCCGAGTAGCCATATTCTTTGTACCTTATCCTTGATCTTCCTTTCTCTCTTTGCCCATCGTTTATACACTTTTGTCATCTTCGGATCCGTTCCTCATGATTTTTTGGTCATAGAAAACTGACTCCACTCTATTCTGTTGACTTTCTTCCATTAATTACAATTTTCTACCCAGAAAAATATACTCACTTGATAAATATAGGTACCGGTACTAAGTTCATATATTTATAATCAATTTCATTATTATTTGTTTCCCTTTTCTCGTCCATTTCTAACTGAGAACCTAGAGGATCACTTGACCAAGGTCTAAAGTACTTGTAACGTAGATTCTCCGGACAAATGCGTTGCTCCTCGTCCATTTCAAACAGTTTATATAATTTCTTACATATTTTCTGTTATTTGATCTCTGCATCTTCTGAAGTTCTGGGCTTTTCACACCATTACTTTTCGCTTTCTTATGGTCCCATCTTTGTTTTCTCTTCTCTTCTTAGCTTTACTTTTCTTTTTGTTATTAATTAACGCTTTCGACTTTAATTTCTGCTCCGATATTTGTGTACACCGTTTCCGATTTTCGCCTAATCCTAAGGACATTGCTCCATCCTTAATTTTTTGCTTAGATTGCGCTGTTCTTCCAACTACCATCACCGTTTGATCGATCTTCGTTTATTTACAACACATACATCGTTGGACATTGCAGTTCTTGCTTCTGTCATCAATATATTATCCTCTTTCCCTGTAGAATTTGCCTTCGAAAATTCAGCTCTCTTAACTACCTTTGACAACTGCTCTTTTATGTTAATCACAAAGTGCCTTTGTCTTGTTTCACGTTCTTTCCTCTTATCAATAATCTCTTTCTTTTCCAGGTACAAATCCCTCTGTTACCATGAATCAAAGTATTATAATTGGTCAAATCATTACATTTACTCTCCATACTTTCAAAATTTATTTGCACATGTACTTCTACAATACAAGATATCGTATTCGTCTCATCCGCTGCTTCTAAGTTATTAGGATTCAATAGCCTTATACTTCACTCTTTAACAGATGTCGGCACTGTATCATATTGACTATGACAGTACTGTAATATTTCCTCACGCTCTATTAACTCTGTTTTCTGGTAAGTATCTTGTAAAGATTCACTCTGATACTATTGCACTTATCCTCGCAATCTTTCAAAACATACTAATAACTCACTTCTCAACACGTGCATTTTCTCTTTCTATCTTTCTTGTTCTAGTTTCTAAAGACCTTCCTTCCATCTTTGCTCCCTTGTACATCATCCTTGTTCCGGTTTTGCTACATTTCTTTCAATCTTTGTTCCCATTGGGCATCTCATTCTTTCTGTCTACGATCTAATTCCTATAGCAATTCTTGAACACTTGATATTGGATCCATACAGTGTTCGAAGTGGGGAAGAAACAGAGACGGTATGTTTTCCTAATATTTGCCTAGACAAATCAGAAATTGATATAAGAACACGTATAGCATGTGTTTCAGTAACGGTATGCATTTAGCTCTCAAAAACCAGAGTCGGTATGCCATACAGGTGCAAACCGCCTCACTTCGACCACTGGATTCATAGCTAATAACGTAGATTTTTTTATCTACCATGATCCTTACTGTTGTGATCAATCAACCTTGTCCTCTAAATACGAAGTCGGTCTCTTCAATTACGCTAAATTGTTTCATAACTGTTACAAGTATGTAATACCAGAGAGAAAGGAGAGAAAGCACATCCTTTCTCTCTGGTAATACATTCTAATTTTCAACAGCATGTAGGCCTATATTAAAAGTAGCATAAGTTGCTTAGCCATGAGTCGTGTTTGTATAACACCCAGGTCTTTATAAAATATATTTAATGTGACATTGTTATATTTTTTCTTTTACAAAAAGCTCCTAAAATATTCATTCAGAAAGCACTGTATTTAAATAATTAATAATTTCCTTGGATTATAAAGTAATAATTTACAAAGTAAGTTATTAGCAGCTTTCACATACTACCTGTTTCACCCTGAAACTATTCAGAGTGCGAACAGGTTTATCATATTTATAAGGCATTATTTACTTTCGTAAAACACGACTATTCTTGGATTTTGGTAAAATATATATTTTAAAACTTTACTGTTCGCAAAGTTATTAAGATGGAGCATAAAGAAACCATGTTTTCCGCTGCAATAGATTATCCTATCGTAATGCAATAGCCATATATGGCATTGGCTGCAAGCTGGAATCGATTAAATATAAATTTATGGAACACAGTTTTTCTTCTGGGAGTTCCAATACAGATTTTATTATTACTAAACGTATATTCGTACAAAAAACAAACATTTTAACTATTTATTAATGCTCAAATAATGTTAGCTGCATCTAAATGGTAAAACAACAACAACAACAAAAAAAACCGTTACTTTCCAAAGTAGCACGAAAAATTAAAAAACACGCCTTTTTCCTGGTTCTTTCCCGGCGATCAATTTTTCCGTTTGTTTTTAACATTAGTCCCAAGTTACAACAGGTTCCCACATAAAAGACACCATTTTGTTTCAAATTTTCAGGAAAAACAATAGTCAGATTTTAGCGACTTTTAATATGTTAACAGACTTCCTGACCCCCATAATAATTTGTTCTCTTTTCCATCATAATTCGTTCTTCGTTTACTAGGCTATTACTGTGAAATGCAATATTGACATGGGTATTCACATAGTGGATAGACTTCGAAAATTTTCTCAAATTAGACGCTTCGCACTACTTCTCTGTTTACTAGTTGGAGTGTAGTACTTGTCTGGCGTATTCTGTAGTAGATCAGTTGAGTTCTCGTTCGTGAGCATTGCTTTTATGAACCATGCATATAGAAGGTAGTAAATTATTTACGACGAACTTGTAATCGCCTGTGTGTCAAGTGTCAACAGCAACTTTCGGAGAACTGGAGGCTACATAACAGCATCTTGTTGCAAGGTAAAAAAAACAATTGCTAAGTAAATTTATTCAAGCAACTGATGTTATGAATGGCATACTCTTGGTCTATAAATGTTTATCAGTTTTCACGAAAATTTTACCTTAATATCCAAACGTTATGGTATTTTATTCGTAACCAGGAAAACATACATATATGTAGTTATTTGTATGAACTGGGAACGTTGTACCAAATGTTCGAACCCATTGGAAGTTTCCACAGTATTTGATGAAAAAGAAACGACTGGTAATTATTAAGCACCACACAGTACCTATTGAGGTTAGTGTACAAGGGCATATGCAGTATACAGTAGAGTTTTAAAGGCCGGAAAAAAAGGGAAATTTTCGAAAAAAAAAAACTAGGAGATATTTTTCCACGTAGCAAAAATTGTTGTTTTATTGACGAAATCGTTTTTTTTTTTTTGGTTTTTTTTTCCTTTTCATCACAAATATTCTCTACTTAACACATGGTAGTTTAGGTTTAGTACAGTTAAAGGTTCTTACGTTAAAAAAATACAAACAACTTCAATTTAAATTAGGAATGTAACATATCTCTTTAGCAACCTTATACAAGAGAGAAAACTTACATAAAGGTGTTCGAAACTCACCAGAGTTTAAATGTACACTTCGTGAATTTAAGCTGAATCCTTGAAATATATTTAAAAAAAAGCTTTTTTTTCTTAAGCACCTGAGAGTACTAATTGAAGTTAGTGTACAACGATCTATATTCAATTAGATTAGATTTATTTTCGTTCTGTTAACCATTACAATACTTGTAGAAAAGAGATTTGCAGCAGTACATGTCAATATTTACAATAATTGAACACAAAGTAGGTTACAAATTCATACAAAACAAAAGAGAACTTGTAAAGAGAGAAATAATAATATACATTTTTTACATCGAAATACATGGTAACATTAATCTATAATTAGTATATAATATATATTTTTATGGTGTATATATAATTAAATTAAGCTGCAAGTAAAGAAAAATGATGTATAGAACTAAAATAAACTGTCATTGTAGAACTCATCCATGTTGTAATAGGCTTTTTGAGTCATTAACGTTTTTATTTGTCTTGAGAAGAGGTGTTTACTTTCAATGCTCCTATTTTTATTTTCTGGTAGGTGATTAAATAACTTCGTACCTACGTAAATTGGTGATTTTTTAAGTAGTCTTGTCTGATGGGAGGAAAAATATATTTTATTTTTATTCCTCGTGTCATGGTTATGTAGATCCGAATGAAGTACTTATCATTAGTGTTAAAGACCCGGAAGAAAAAACAAAAATTTTGGGAATAAACAGGAAAAATTGTTTATTTTTTCCACGAGGCAAAAAAAAACTGGTTTTATTGAGGAAATCGTTTTTTTTTTTTTGCCTTTTAATCACCAATATCCACTACTTAACACATCTATTGCTTTTGTCGTCTAGGTTTCGCTCAATTTTATGATCTTATTTTAAAAATGTAAAAAAAAAAATGCAATTTACATTATTAATGCAATATATCTCGTTTGCACCCTTGTACATGAGAGAAACGTTCTGTTCGCTTCTGGCCTTTAGGCATCTTTGGCTCAGACCCAGAAAACTAATGACCATCATTAATCTGCTAGTAACTAAATAAACTACATGATCGGTGCATTTATTTTAATTTCAAGTTTAAGTATGCATACAGTGCAATCACGGCTGATATTAACCAAGTGCTTTAATTTTAAATCACATACCGTATAAATATATATTTTTATCTTGTCAGATTTACTAACGTTTTTTAAAACCTTGCTTCGTTAATAGAAAGTGAAAGATTTCTTGAAATGTGTTTTGGATGGCTAACCAAACTCTCTTTTCTTACAAATTTTTGAACTCATCATGATGGTAATCTAGCCTATTAGTTTAGGGCAGCAGTTTCCAGACGTTTGACATGTTAAGTAATATGTCCGTATAGAGGTATGTTCAGAATACTTAAGCCATTGATAATTTTGGGACTTGGAGTTCGGACTTTCTCCCCTCGAATTCCCATTATTTTTAGTAAAATTAGTATATTTTTGGCAAAATGATATGTATTTTACGTAAATTTCACACACAGATAGATCTCGGACTCCCCACCGAAGGCGCCGATTCCCCGTGAAACCAATTTATAGATGCGTGCCTGACTTAAGCAAGCGATTTTCAATAGCAGTTTCTCGAAATTATTTTTCTGGTTCCCGTTAAAGTGCTGTTGAATCTGGAAACTTCTTTATTTTCCCTCCGCCAAAAATATGTAGGTTAAAAACATATGCCAACGCTCGAACTCCAAATAAACTACAAACCTGTTTTAATTTACCAACTATTGCACAACTCAGTTTCGACGTAAACCGATATGGGGTCGGGGACAAGAAAACTTGAATGATACCCGTTCACGAATAAAATCGTGAGCGCACACTTTTACTGTTGGCCGAATACCTTTATTTCGTGCTCCGTCGGAAAACACTTGCAAAGACAGTTACAGACTCGCGTAACTTATACATAGAATGATTTCTTAGAATGTGGTGTCTCATGCTTATCAGTTATTACTGTCAAGCACACAAATAAGATTTCTGAGATGGCATAGCTAATACGTCACAGGCATAGATCTGCTCCATTGATTAATCTTAACAAGCGATTATTCACTTGTGTCGGCGACCAACAAGGGCACCGCTAACCCCCTCACGCCGCCACTTCCATAGATATCTAGTTAACTCCTGAAAACTAGAATATTTTCCGTAATGACAACAAATAAACTTAAAGTAGCAAGCCAGCAGCGTTACCAGTGTGTGTTTATTTCCAAAACACCCGCATTTGAGAATTACTAAATTATAGCCAGTAAATATTTTTCGAAATATAGGTTACAAGTTGCTAGTTACGCAACAGTGCTAGTGCGTATGAATTTATTATTTGTTATTTACACGTTGTGTAAACATAAGCCTATGATTTGCAGTTGGTAAATTAAATCAATTATTGCCAACAAAGGAATATAGTAGTATTCATCAAATTCATCAAGAATGGATGCATATGAATCAAAAGCGAGACTTATAATTCATCAGGGCACATAACAATAGGCTGTATCGCCGTCAGAAAGCAATCCACCGCGTAAGATTATGTTGCACTACGGAAATGATGAAGACATTAATTAGCTTTGGTTTATTGTGGTATGTTTGGAGTAGTGGGCAGAGCGCCACGCTTCTAGGAGTTCGTGCGTTTTGTGACAGTGGAATAGTGCGCTGTGCGACCACTGGAAAATGAATCTTGCGTTTTGCGATCAATCTACTTATTTTAAATTCGACAATATCTTAACCAGTTAAGTTCATTAATCAATATTACATCTTAACTGTGTGTTCAGCAACATCACTCGGTCTCTTGGAAGTCTGAGGATCCGCAAAGCTAACCTATTGTAATAGTTTTCATTCTGGGAACTAACTTTTAAAATTTCATCGAAAAGATGTGTCCAAATGCAGCACACACATGTAGAACGAGCAATAAACGCAGAAAACACGAAAAAAGAAGGAATAATAACAGACGGAAGGAAAAACGAGAGAATATAACATGAGCTTTACTAACCCACCTTCTCCCGCTGCCGCTAACTCAGTATTCGTATTTGTGCGTGGCATTTGCGTGGATTTATATTATTTTCTGTGCGAAGTAGGTTTACCACAATATGTACAGATGCTTATCAGAATAATGGAAACACCTGTAGTTGGCAACACGTCAGATGTATGGGTTGGCAGTGGTGTCGTGGCGACCGCAGCGCCGGACTGCTGGTGGTGGTGTGTTAGGTCGGTCTCCATACTACGTCAGGCGTAGTGGAACAGGAGTGTGCAGTGGCTGCAGCAGACGGAGGTAGTGTAAAATGAGACCTCTCAGAGTTTCAAAGAGGGCAAATTGTTGGTGCGCGGTTATGTGGAGTGAGTGTGACGGCAGTGGCTAGTGTGCTAGGTGTGTCGCCAGGGACAGTGTCGAAGGTGATGACGGCCTACACAACACACAGGAAAACCACATCGGGGAAGCGGAACAGTGGGCGGAAGAAAAGCATCAGTGACAGGGCACGCCGGGTATTAAAGCGCATTGTCACGCGGAACCGTCGTGCCACTGCGGCGCAAGTGACGGAGGAACTCAATCAGCACCTCCCCCAACCTGTTTCGACAATCACAGTCCGCCGCGAATTACATGACATGAACTTACGGGGTCGTGTTGCACGGGCCAAACCTCTCATCAGGGACCAGAACGCTTTAGCAGGCTGCAAATGGTGCCGCGACCATGCAACCTGGACCGTTGACGACTGGAAACGTGTGGTATGGTCGGATGAGTCACCATTCACCCTATTCCAAACCACGGGCCGTGTTTATGTGTGGAGAACGCCCAAAGAAGCGTATGATCTGCAGTGTCTCCGCCCAACTGTGAAACATGGCGGTGGCACGGTGATGCTGTGGGCCGCAATATCATGGTTTTCATTGGGTCCTGTGGTCACACTTCGCGGACGCATCACTGCCAACGATTATGTCGCAATTTTAGGAGACCACTTGCATCCTATGGTTTGGATGTTGTTCCCGGACAATGACGCCATATTCCAGGATGATAATGCACCCACTCACACAGCTGGAGTTGTTGCAGCGTGGTTTGAGGAACATCGGGATGAAGTTCAACACCTCCCCTGGCCCGCCCAATCCCCAGATCTCAACATAATTGAACATCTGTGGTCCATCTTGGAAACACGACTCCGGCGACGATTTCCACCTCCATCCTCTCTCACAGAACTGGCCGATGCCCTGCCCGAGGAATGGTGTAATATTCCACTTGCTACCATTCACGACCTCTATGCCTCCATCCCACGTCGCATCAAGGCTGTTCTGAAGGCGAAAGGTGGCCCGACACCATATTAATCTGGTAAGTTGCACTTTCGTTCAGGTGTTTCCATTATTCTGATAAGCATCTGTATGTGAAATTGAAAAGTAATGTATTCTGTTGTTTCCCAAATTGAATTGGGAGCCGCAGTGCTCAGCACGTCTCTCATTGCGAATCGGGAGGCCGGCTTCAGATCCCGGCTTGGACGCTGGAGACTTTTCTCGCACTCATCCACCTATCAAATTGAGTTTCAGAGTGTCCTTGTTATATCTGGGCATCTTGGGTGGTAATGTCCCTTGTGGGTAAATGATAAAGGCCACTTTAGACGATCCAATTTCTCGTACGATCCCTCGTGTGCAATCCCATCGGTTACATTATTTGATCGTGTAAAGCGCAGATCGTACGATTTTTCATGCTATCTCCGAAGTGTATAGAAACGGTCCTATTTTTCAGCGGATTTTTCGTACAATCTATGACAGGGCCCCTACTGGCAATATAGCGTCCTTTCCTATTCGGCTTTTTGGTTATGGATTACGACACAAAGAGAACATATTAATGTTATTACTTGATGCAGAAATTAACATACATAATGGCATAATAAACTATTACAGGTATAAAGATATAAAACAATGTTTTTAAGGGAAGTGTAAAGAGGTCGGTGATACTGCAGTACAGCTACTTCTGCTATAGAGGACTGGCAATACCTCAAAATACTATGTTTTGCATTCTTATAACCATAAAAGGTACTAAATACGTGAGAAATATGTTTAAAAATATAAAGACAAAGTTCTGATGTGATCTAATAGCTACTGCTTTTCCTATATATTGTGCAATGCAATTAAGGTGATTTTCATTGTTTTTCTTGTGCGTAGAGTACCGAATTTGCTGCAATCATGATAAGTATGAAAAGAAGTAATGTAGAGGATACCGGTATCTTTGCAATCATATTCCTCCCCAATTATTTTGATAAACATATACGCTCTGTGTATCCGAAATAATGAAATAAATTGAACAGTAATTACAGAAGTAGACATAATGTAAGTAGAGTGTCGACGTCAACCCAGAGCTGTGCAAGTCAATGCATGAGCTAGGTAATTAATCGAACGAACTAATTTTTATTCAAGGGTTGACCCACCCTATTCACACCTATATACCTTGTGTGAAATGAGGCTATAAATCATATAAAATCTACATTACTCCTCATTTTTGTATTTTGCAAGTATTTCATGCTTGTAGGAACGTAAAACGTAACATTTTGAGGTGTTTCCATTGCTCTGTGATAGAAGTAGTTAAACCGCAGTGTTACTAATTGCCCCTATATGTAGTAGGAGTTAATATATCGCGATTCATATACTTTTGAAGTGCTGTGTAATGCCACATATCTTGTTAACTCAGGAATATTGTAAAAACAAAACACATATGACTCCGAACTTATCACCGAAGAGAGCAAAATTTTCAACGTTTTTTGTGTCCGCATTGAAATATCTTTTTTGGAGGAAAAACGTAGTACTACGACAATTTCGTTACCACTGAAACCTAGTAGAAGTTAGATTCTCTTGGTAGAAGAATTTGACATTACAATTAACTGAATTTCTGTTACGTCAAGATTAATTGTTATCAATATTTTAATTATTTTCTATTTTTTAAATGGGCTATACTTTCACAAATATCTGTGGCATAATTACCCTAAAAACCTGAGGTTTCACAACTATAAACTCCAGCAGTTTCATCATTATTCCCTCGTTTCCAAAATTGTACCGTGTAAAACACTATACAATATTGTATGATTTATCGTACGAGAAATCTCGTACTATGGATTGTATACGTTCTTTCATATGAGAGATCGTACGAGAAATTGTACCGTCTAAAGCGGCCTTAACGCTCACTGTCATGTAATCAAGGGGTCCCTGATTTGATTCACATTAGAAACATAAGTGGTTCGTAGCCCACATTAAACTATAAGTCTCGTCCTTCATTCGTCAGGTTTGTCCGGTGGATGCCAATAAAAAAACACCATCGGTTCACCAGGTCCATTGTCACTATGTCACTTGTAAATCGGACTTAAGTCTTGTGAGTGTTTAGACAAAAATCATATCGAAGGCAGTCACGCGTGGACTAACCACACCACCTCATTTTATGCGGTGGATCAAGAATATTCTATTATTTATGCATAAAATTTACGCGTAAGAAAAGTTTGACGTACTGTGAACTATTTGGTTGGTGCAAAATTTGTGTCTGTGATTTTACCCGTCCATTCAAACACTAACCACGAATCAAGAAAGACACTTATTTCAGAACGTTAATAAATAATCTATACCATTCTGCACAACTGCCTCCCAATTTTTCGGAGAGCTTCAGGTTCGCTTTCTAGGTTCTTAGCGATGAAAACCTCAAACTAAGAGTTCAATGTCGCGTTGTCGCAGAAGGAACTGCAACACAATGGAATTGACACTGAATTGAATAAATGATGGTCCGAAGGTGCAAGGTCTGGGCAGTATGTCGAATGTGGTAAGACAGCCGTCTCCAGCTTCTGAATGATTGTTTTCACCATGGTATAAAATATTCTGTTAGAAGATTTTTAATGGATGTTATTGTTTCTCTTGCAAATATATTGAGAAAATATTATTATATAACTTTGGCATTATTACAAGATGTTAACCTATAAATTAACAAGTCCTGTTCATTCCAGTGTTCACATATGTTGCTGTCGCCAATACTTTTGCATTGTATCATTTGTTTCTAACATACGATTCACTAATACCACATCTGACGTGGGTTCGAACTCCGCTTCGAGCATCCTTACTGCAATTTTTCCACGGATTTCTTTAGTTTCACATGTTAAACGCCATGATGGCATATTAAATAAAGCATAGGTATTTTGAGAACATAGTCTTCCATCCATCTTCAATACAGAAA
>JAGDQP010066195.1:0-11313 GCA_022664845.1 Lepisma saccharinum | reverse complement strand
TATTTATTTATCTTTATGTCAAGTGTGAAATGTTAATGAGAAAATTTAGATAATTTACATGTAGCAGCAGCAAGGCCTTCAGCCAGTATGGCAGATAATGTAGCGCCGGTGAATGATTTCTTACAAATACTTTTTACTGAAGTGGATGTTTCTTTAAATGATAAAATAGTTTCTTCTTCGAATGCAACATACGTTTTCAGAGTATATTATGAAGCTTTATTTATTCTGAAGATGCAAGCAAAACTCATTTAACCACTGGATTATGGTATACGTATATTCATGGTAATTTAATAGTCTCAATGGAAATAATGCTGGATATTATAAACGAAAATCTCTTGTTGCTGGTAGCGCATTCATTGATATGTATGGTAGACTCCATACGGGATATTTCTTGATCAGATCGTATTCTTATAAATTAAGTAAATCTTGGTATAAAACTAAGTCGTAGTAAAGATGCATTCTGTCTAATGGCTGATGAAAATTCTATATTTAAAGTTAAACTCGAATATGTTGTTCTATATGTTCGCCGAATTAATATATCTGCTGATTTATCTTTAGAATTCAACAGTTTTATTACTCATGATACTGCAAAATTTCTACTGAATAAAATTGAAACAAGAGTACGTACTATTAATGCAAACGTTGATTCATATAATCTTGTTAATATATTTCTTGATAATGTACCTAAGGGTCTCATTATAGGTTTTGTTGCAAACACTGCATTCAACGGAAAATATAACGAAAATCTCTTCCGCTTTCAAACTTTTACTATTAACAACTTGCAATTACAAGTTGGTTCAAAATTTTATCCTTCCGCTTCTCTTACTCCAGATTCGGCAAATCAGTTATACGTTCGAAGTTATTATACCCTGTTCTCGGTAATTGGTATATTTCATAAAAATATGAGCTATACGATCACATATTCTGATTACCCCCATGGATATACTCTTTATGCTTTTATTCTTTCTTTAATAACACTTTAGATAATTCTACATGGGATGTTATTAATTAAAGATTCTCCACTTAATCTCAAAATAGGTTCAGTCAAGCACCGGCGCATTCTATTTCATGTGTTGTTTATGCTCAATTTGATTCACTTATTATGATTGGTAAAGATCGAAATGTATATACAGATCATACCCTGTGAAATTTAGTTCAGTTTGAGACTGAATATGAGGACTGTCATACACATAGAGTTATAAAACTCCACTAGAGGCAGGGTTGGCGCCACCGTCTACGTGAGTTTTAATTTCCAGCGTAGCGCAAGTTGAACATTCAACTGTTTCTCTGTGTGTTTGGCACGAATGAAACAGCGAACCGTGCGCTGCCTGGTATTATATCATTTGTATGTGCCACGCACGATCTTCTTGTGACGAAAAACAATTGAGAATTCGCATTCAAGTTCACCTTAGTTAAGTTCAACACGTAAGATACAAACAATTCCTAATTAAATTGATCAGTATAAGGTATAATTTAATATAAAAATCACATATAAAACGTTCTTGATAACTATTATTTTTGTTCTCAGAAAAGATTTTTTTTTGATATTTTTTTAATTTTATTAATGACCTTTAGGCATCTAAGGCTCAGGGGAGGGAAGGGGAAAGGATTCGGGAAGCTGTCGGGCAGGGCCTATGTTCAAAATGCCATACCCGTTTTTATTTGTTAAATATAATGTTGATACTTAGAGAAATAACTTATTTTTAAAAAAATAGAGATATATTTAAAAATATTGTACAGCATTACGGATTGAACGCAACTGACATGAATATTACACACACAAAATACTAATGCTGTAATTTATACAACCTATGGTTTACCTGCATAAATTTACAAAGAAAATTATAAAATTGAAAATAGGGTATGGGCACCGGTCGTCGGATATACACTAGTAGTCGACAGTTTTCACATAAATATCATTGAAACAAGACGTATGTCATTAAAATGAACATAAAATTATCTCTAGTTTTCGGACAGCTTTAACTTGATATTTAAGTTCTACCATCTATCGAAACATCGACCTCCATTAATACGATACTGGACTGACTGCAGCCATTGAAAATTTCATGAATATGTGAAGCTAGGGAGCGGAGAGGAAACTTAATCTCGTTTGTCCACTTCCAGTCTAAACCAATATGGACGAAATTTTTGATTATAACTCAGTTTTTACGCTTGATATCGCTGTGTGGCTAGCTTTTTAATTTCTGTCTTAATTCTTGCAATAAACATAAATATTATTTGCAGCATTTTCTATTGTATTTAGAGTATATACTATTACATGAATAGCTCAGGAATTAAGACTTAAATAAAAAAAATGAGCCACACGTCGATATCAAGCGTATAAAACTGAGTTAGAACTGAAGATTTGGTCCACATCGGATTAAACTGGAAGTGGACAAACGAGTTTAAATATTAACTCTGGCGTCTATGTTTCAACACCAAGTACTCACTCCTGTATAGTTTATGTAGAGCTCGATGATCGAAAGTGAAATTATATAGATCAAAAAGAAAAAAACTGGCTTCCCTGGTTAGTTTAGAAGATGCTGGAAAAGTTATTTGCGAATGAAGAATTTAAATTTAGGGTAAAAGTCTTTGTCTTAAAACTAAAAACGACATTGTTTGTTCTAGCTTTTCAAATGTTCTGTTTTGACTACATATCATAAACAATGCGTATAGTCATGTCTATTAAGTATATTACTGTGTCCGACTTCAGGTATGTAAGGTATATAGAATTCACGAGTTTTCCTCTTACCGACCAGGGTGACTGATAAGAAGCGTTTCTTATCTATGTTTGTTGCTATGTTAAATTTGTTTCTATTGTTCTTAATAGTGTAATCAGGGTGTTTCTGGTTCGATTCCCAGCGGGGACACAAGTGGTTCGGAATCCACATTAAAATATAGATCCCGTCCTTAGGACGTCATCTTCATGCGATGGAAGGCAATGGCAAATCACTATCGGTTCACCGAGCTCTGGGATCTTCAGGTCCAGAGCTAGCTTCGGGCAGAGCACTCATCATCATTGTTCCTAATAATTTAACAAGTCTTTTCAACAGCACATTTCTTGCCGAGCCGCCATGGCTCAGCGGTATAGCATTCGGGACGTCATGGGTTCAATTCCAGAGGCCGACCATCCTGACTGAGGTTTTCTTTTTTTTTTAGATTTTTTGCTCAGGCACACCAGGCAAATGCATGGATGGCACCTTGAACATAGGCCCTGGCTGACATCTTCCCGAATCATTTTTCCTCCCCGATCCCGACCTGAGCCTTAGGTGCCTCAAGCCATCAATAAAATTCAACAGCACATTATGGGCTTAGAACTATTTAAATTTTAAATAGACAGACATATTTTTTCTACACTAATATAACCACTTTTTTTTTCAATATGCCTAAATGAAAACGATCCATTATTTCTGAATGTAAGAATACTTATTTTTATGTATATTTCTCTTTATAACTATGGGACAGTTTTATAACTATGGATCTAACACGATAAAATACCTTCGCATCAAATAATTCTAATCAAAGATTTGTGTTTTCTTTTATATTTCTAGCAGACATAAACTACACGAAGGAACGTCTTACATAATGAAACATTTTTCACGGAATAATATTAAATGATCATTTATTTGTGAAACGATACATTACTTCCTTTCTTATGTTTCTTAGTACAACCGTGAGCTGCACAGGAGATTGGCATTTTCTTCTCAAATACAAACGAATCAACTAAAACAATGCCAAAGAGCGAAGCACAGCAGCCAATACGTGTTGTTGCCCAACAAACATTCTCTCGCTCAACTTTCAAGTGGCTCCGCATCAGTAGCGCCAAGCCTGACTCTAGTGGAGAGATTTTATAACTCTATGGTCATAGACCGTTTGAGTGTAGTGAAGAAAATAATTTAATTGTTAAAGAATTAGGCATAGTTAATCCTGATGCTAATAGTTTTCTAATCTGATTTTCGAAACCTCCCTTTCCAATATCAAAAGTTACTATTCTAAGGTTGATATTTGCAAATGAATATTTAAGTCAGCATATATTTGGTTTAGGGTGGATTGAAGGCGAATTTTAATATTTGTAAGTTAAAAACATATTTACAAAGCATATCTCCTACAGTAAAAGTGCATATACACATGGAACGGACGACAAGATTTTTAGAGCCTCTTCTACAGAGAACAGTAATTAATTTAGAAGATATTAAGTGTCCGATATATAATGCTTTAGCTTTTTCATCACAAAGTTGTGCTCATCATTTTCATCAGTTAACAAGTTTTCGCTGAGCTTTACAAAAAGCTTCAGCGTATGCAAAGTTTTTAATGTTTAACATCTACATTGTTTTATCTTGCCTAAAAACATAACAGTTTATGAACCAACAACTAGTGACACTAGTTGTAATGTGGAGTGATGAGAATTTAAAAGTTGTACTTCAGGACGGTGCTAGTGCAATAACTCTTATTAGAATATATTCGTCAGATAAGTTACCTATACAAATCGATTGTCCACCGGCACTCATAGTAAATTTAACTCTATCATATTCTCCTTGAACTCACTGGACTGCTATATACGTAAATGAAAATTGACAAGGAGAATATTTTGTAAGCTTTGGAAATGAACCTACCAAACCAATTACAAAATTTTTAATACGTAATTGAAAATTACATAAAGTGAATAAAACTCCATTTCAACATGCCAATTCTATACTTTGCGGTTTATTCTGTGTAGTATTTATTAATTTCAGTGTAAAATGAGATATATATTGTCTACATTTCATACTACGAATCTTAAGAAAAATGATGCATTTGTAAAATCACTTGTAGAAAATAAAAATGTAAATACAATTTTTAATATATTGCAAGACAAATATTTTATTTTTATGACTATGATTATTATTAAAATTTTCTTATAATTGTCAATGTTATTTCCAATAAAATATAGACATTAGAGTATAAGTATAATGTTTATTAAAAATATCAAGTAAAGTAACTTATAAAAACAGGTTGCACATGCTTCTTACATTTGCATGACTGATAAGCTTTCTATATGATTTTTTATTTTTTATGTTTCATCGAATACTGCAGTTGTAAGCAGTTTCTTGGTGCATAATCATTAACTTCGAGAGGATCATGATAAGTATACTTTGACATACCAATGTTTAAATTCAATGTTTTCAGCGCACGGCGTTCTTTTTCATTCACATTATCAAGACTTTCCAAGTGAAATAATTTTTATCCACTGTACTTTCTCAAAAGAATATAGCTTCACTTGTACACACTTGAAATATTATTCTTCGAAAATGTGCAAGTATCCACTTGAAGTATCCCATTCTTAATTATGAAAGTTTTGTATTAACCATTCCACTTGATTTTGATACCCTAGTCCTAAGTTCGTAATTTTTCAAGGGAGTATTACTAAACAGTGAAAAAAAAAAGACTAGCATCACGTGATTATAAAAAAAAAATTCTCATAATAAATTCTTGTCAAGAGCTTTTGAAACTTTGCATATTAATTATGTACTGTGCTGAAAATACTAATAAAGGTTTCTCTACTGAAAATTGGATCATGAATAACTTAAGGTGTGTGGTGAGCAATGATTTCGCTATTACGTTACTAATTCTCTACAGGTTTCGAAAAAAGTATTCATAGAAATACTTACATGACCATGTTGTTTGAAAATTTTATAGTACTCGAGAAAAGCTTCTTGATCATTCACCTCCTTCACCAAATGTTTTAATAGTACTTTCCCGGTATTCCATATATATATATATATTACAATGCATGCAGATGAGAATCGGAATCCAAAAATAATATTTTATTCATTACATTATCTGCAAGTTGATATACCAAGTTAAGTAACATATGATGTAAGAAAGCAATGACTTAATGTACAATGTAAAGAATTCAACACTCATAAATAAATGTCATTCCTTAAACGTTTGAAAATGGCTAGCCTTCGCATAAAATATTATAACGTATACCTTAGGTAAAGACCCGGGGAAAGGTAGTTAACGACAATTGTGTCACGAGAGCTGCTAATTAGCGCATTCTTCAACGTAAAAAACTAAATCATAAAACCTCCCAAATTGAGTGACAGAGGACTCAGTGTGCTACAGAGTTCCTCAGAATAATATCTCTAAGTCTCTTGCACAATGTTTCGTTTTCCAGGACTATAATACATAAGTTAAGATTCATGGTCAGTCAACTGCTTGGTTCTGGGTTCTTCCTAGTCTAGATCTCTCTAAGTGGTTATGTATACTTAGGTTAGTCAATGACGATTAAAGTCTACGCGCATTATTATAAGGCTGAATTTGTCAATCTTAATTATGTTATTTTAATTTGAAATGTTGTTTTTCCATTTATGAAATCTAGACCAACCTTAGAAACTTTCAAAGTTGGGATTGATTCCGGGATTCCTGACTATGAACAACGAAGACTTCGTGTATGGGTTATCCAGGAATCAACAGCTTGATCCAGGTATGATGGCAACACTCCAAGTCTCTACCTGGTCCATAATATTACGTAACAAATCGAGCTACGTAAACTTGCCCAGCTTATTTGGAGGCTGGACGAGGACAACCCTCTCCAGAAATCCCGGTGCAGTCGTCCGACATGGTGGAGTTGTTCGGTCTTTGAAGCCCTATTGTTTCGAAGGAGTGAGGTCCCGGGAGACAGTAATTAGTAGCTTCGTATTTTGGAATTTTTGTTTTTTAATGGAAAATCAATTGATTTTCCTGCGCAGGTTACGATTGCTATAACTGATAGCGATCTTAGTTGACCAAGACGATCCCGACATTCAAGCCGATAATTGAATAATATGTAACACATATTTGCGTCATTTATTCAAGTAATATTTTTATTTTATTTTGGGTGTAGGCATTTTTATTTATCTCTTTTATATTATTTAAATTTTTATTTCCGAATACAGATATATATTATATTTCTTTTAATGACGAATGATATTTTCCTTCATGTTAGAGTTACGGTATGTTTCGCGTACATATAAATTTTTGTTTTAGAACTGCAAATATGATATGACAGGACAATCACTATATGCAAGAAGCTACGAATACCAAGAGTAAAAATACTCATCAGCAAATTCCTTGTAAAACTTATAATACGAGAAGTAAGACAAAACAAAGCAACATGGCTACGTCACAAGGTGGTTCAAATTAAGTTAATAATTTTATTACAGTACTCATTTTAGGATTTTAACCCCTCAATATAACAGCGATAGGGACGATATCGAACACTTGATGCTTGAATGTGAGAACACGAAAGATCCTTTACAATGGTCTGACGACAAGGCGAAGCAATTGCTTCAATCAACTTTCGTAGACAAATCTATGGACTAGTTGGAGTTGTGCATACAAAAAAAAATTGAGGACAATTAAGTTATCCCGACTTTACGATTACAATTATTGAGGCTTTTACGCGTATAAATGCAAAGGTAGACGGAGGTCAAATTCTTCGTGACCGTATGGAAAAGAAGAATGAATCGATAAATGATATGTCTACGAAAAGTTGTTGCTCATCAATGAGTACGAACTGCAGATGCCCGAACGAACTTACGTATTATAGCAGCAGGCTTATTTCAATATTTAGATCGCGTTGGTACACAGTCATACGACACAGTAGATGATTTATTTGAGGCCTTGATTAGGATTGAAACAAACAGACTTATCTTTCGCAGATGCAAACAAAAAAAACCCACGCTACGCTAAAATCAAAGTTCACACTCAAAGAATTGATTAAGCGTCAGCATAAAAAGAAAACGCGCATCACTGACGACGAAACCACATTTGGTGAATCTGAAGATGCAGACTTTGATGACTCTCCATTTTCTACAGCTTTCCAGTCAGAAGATTCTAACTGGTCAATGTCACCAGATGAAGGTGCAAAATACAGCAAACACAAACATGCTACTCATACTCGAAAAAATAAGGTTAATAATAAAAAGAAAAAGAAACATAGTGATCAAACAAAAAACAAAAAGCAAAATACAAAAGATGATAGCACGAATGATATCACAAATCAATTGGTACAACTTAACCTGCTTTTGAATCAGAATTCACTAGGTAACGGTAGGTCCAAAAATTTTGGCAATAAGCAAAATTTTCCGAACTAACAGAGTTAACAAAATCGTGGAAAATCCAACCAAGGCAATAATAGGGGTATTCAATTTCACCAATAATAACAAGCCACAGTTATAAACAGGGGTCAGTACAATAATATAAATACTTATAATAGGCCAAATTACCAGCTTAATAGAGGCAATTTCGGTGGTAACTCTTCTCGAGGATTCCGAGGTGGTAGAAGTAGAGGTTGAATTTACACAAATTCTAACTACTCTAAAGATAACTTAGAAAATGCAGGATATACAAATCATTATCAATATCCCCACCAATATCAGACCCAATACCATATCAGATCTACCGGTTTATCAACCTCACCCTCACTACCAACCTGAAAACCCACCCTTACCAGCAATCAGAAACAGAGAGACACTGCCAGTTTCCTTATACTGCTCGAACAGTGGCCTTCAAAATCACACCAAGGAAGCTTGGTTAAAGCCAGGGAAACCTACTTTAAACTGGCAACCTCTGTGACTGGAATTTGCGCAATCACAGAGCAGGGGACCGATGCAAAATGACCACTAATATGAAAAGATAATATGGCATATATTGAGATTATGGGAAATGGTAAACCATACAATGAAATCTTAGACAATGCCTCGCAAATAAGTTTGATAGATAAAACATTGTGAATTCGAACATCAAAGTTATCAACGCTGATACAAAGATGAAAGGCATTACACAGCATATAATAACTTTAGGACAAGCCGCCGTAGTTACATTCCAAATTCAAAACAATTCCTTTCATCATTCATTTAGAATTGTAGATAACATAGACAATACCATACTAATTTTTAGCGATATGTTGATGCCACATTCAGAAAACGTTAATTAATATGCTAACATGTTTGAGCTAAAAAGATTTTGAAAACCTCCAACGAAATTCGTAAATAACCAAGATGTATATAAAGTTTCATAAATAGCTAGTTTCATGCTTAACAAAAACAAACAACCAAAATTTGTACTTTTGAATAAGGTAACATCTCCTCCTCGATCAAAAATTATTGTCATTACATGTAGTGCACAGTAGATCATTTAACGAGCAAATCTTAGAACATAACTACGAAATTGTAGACAAATACGGAATTTTGGTACAAAGAAATGTTATCTCAACAGAAGCAAAACTGGTCGAAATAACGTGGTGATCTATGCATTGACAGATTCGAATTTGATTATTTAGTGAATTATTGCAAACAATTAACAAAAATCTTATTTTATTCTGAGATTATCAATAAAAGGATTTTTTCATGAACAACAATCCTGAAATTCAATTCGATACCCTTCTCTATACGAGTATCCGAAGCAAATAACATCAATAAGCAACAAAAAGGATGCATACCGATGTAATTTGAATCCTATACACGTTTATGGCTTAGGACATATTGATTTGTGTTCACTTCCGAGTGAAGCCCGAAAGACTATTGGAACACAATTGCCAACAGGGTAACATCGAATCGAATTACTTACCTTGTAAGGGCACGTTTCAGAAGAAATAAAAGATTTTTTCGCAATTTAGGTCAATATTCTTATCTCAACCGGAATACAAAATATTTTCCAATTTCCGTACATATTTTTCGACGATAATAAATTTTGCCCACTTCTCAAAATATGCTGATTCGAGACGGCAGCTGTCATAGACAAAACTATCTACGAAGAAACGAAGTAAAACATTTGCAACACTATGAAATAACAATACAAAATTACCCGAAAATCAATACATGTTGTAGGAACCGTCCAAACCGCTGACTTAATGTACCAACTTCGAACCCGAAATTCGCAAAACAACCCAGAAATCGAATCAAGGTGACACTCTGACAATCTCGAAAACACAAATAATGAAGATAACCTACTAGAAATTATAACGGAAACTTGAAAATCACGTAAAATGGAAGTATTTAACCAAAATATTCTTTACAACTTAGTACAATACGATACCGCAATATAAGCAGGCCTCAACCACTATTAAAATTCAATTAAAGAATATTTATTGATTATCAAACAAATACTTATCAAACATTTAGCACAATACATCAGGGAAGATCTCTTTTAGGTAATTGGACACACAGGACCATGGTCTGTTTGTATCTTTCCATGTTTTCTCCTGGCATGAAATTCACTAGTTCGCAAGGTATTGTGGGAAACCACAATGCAACTCGAGACCATCACAAGGAACCATGGGAGGCCATCATGGCTACACATCACATGACTGACGAAGTCGTCGTTTTGCACAAATGGCAGTCAGCCATCTTAATACGATCAAGATAAAAACTACACGAAAATTCGTAACTTCCACAATATGGTAAAGAAACAATAAAAATCAGTTTTACAAACCCGAAAGAAATACACTTAAAAATCAAATAATTTTGACATTTCAACCTGTATAGACTAAGACTTAAAGTAATTTATAAGAATTATGCTATAAGTATTAAAGTAATAAATATATATATATAAATATGCATAAAGAAATAAATTAATATATATATATATATATATAATTGTTAGTTAAAACAGATTGTAGAAATACATCTAATATACATAAAGAGGTATATTATATTTCCAGCAATTTAAATGGTTCTATTGTATTTATAATTCCACATCTGCATATCTCAATATCTGCATTATATTTTTTTTATTCCACTTTTAAAAGTGTTCATTATCCAAAAAAAAATATAGTTTTAAAATATTTTAACAAAAAGTTATAAGAGGGTATTTAAAGTGACATTTTTTTTTATTTCTCTATTATATACTCTTGTTATATTAAGAATAATAATTATAAATCAATTGATTATCATCAAAATGTAAATATAAAATGTACCTACATATTGAGAGAAAAGTTAGTAAACATTAGCACTTTTACCAAAAGACAATTATTAAAGTTTACATTAAAATGGAAATTTTCACGAACTATCATTTTAAGTGGACTTCATTATTTTCAGAACGTGAATTTCACAGGACACTAAAGTGCAAAATAGTGCTAAGTGAAAATACAGTCTACGGTAAACTATAAATTTGTTATTTCAAATATGTAAATTTTTAGTCTACGCAAAATTTTGAATTTTATGTCTTAAAGGAACTTACATTTTTGCTATGTTACAAGACCTTTTGAAAACTAAAATGGACTTCAAATGTACACTTATATTTTCCAATTTCAAAAAACAATTTAGAAAAGAACATAGTCTAATAGACATT
>JAGDQP010066194.1:0-11313 GCA_022664845.1 Lepisma saccharinum | reverse complement strand
AAAAAACTAAGAAAGTTTTGTCTGAAACATTTTTGCAGTGCTTTCGACACTTTCAGTCATATCAACGCAACTGCAAACATGTTTCAGGCAAAAGTTTCTAAGCTTTCGATGTAGAATCAGAATCTTATATGAAAATTAACACATTCTATTAAAAAAAATCAACTTCGGTATAATAGGTCACTTCTGGTCAATACCGGGAGTTGCAAATATCACAATCTGATAGAGTGTAACACCTTTAATAATATTTGGATTTTTCTTATATTTAATAAAATATTTTCCTTTCATATTAAAATCGTTGTACAAGTGGTCTTTCAGCAGTTAACAGTGTATCTTTCCGACATACTTTTAAATAATTTCAAGGGCAATGCAGGTGTTTGTTTTAAAAACGTTTGAGACAAGAGTTTCTTAATTTTTCACCTAGAATCGGAATTTCATTTTAAAACTACCATGTTCCGTTTGAAAAACTCAACTTCTGGTCTAGATAAGTTACCCAGTTAATACTGAAAGTTGTAAATATCACCAATCGATAGAGAACACCCGTTTAATATATTAAAAGCTAATGTATATTTATTTTTTGTTAACAAGGCTTGTTAAAATAAAACTAAAAAATAATAAAACAATAAAACTATATAATCAATACAAAGGAAAATAAAAACAAATACATAAACATAAATAAAATTGTAAACAAATACATATACAAGCATAAAATAATATTACCTGCTTTTCAAAGCAAATGGAAGAGCCATGGATTCATGGCTTGAGTCATAACAATAAGCTCCATTGTTCTAGTTTTTCGTTGTGGACTGTAAAGAGAAAGCACTCAACAATTGTCCTAAAAATATCTTATAAAAATATGTCCAAAAATAACAAAAAATAAATTTTAAAAGAAATTATGCTTCTTGCTTGCTTGAGTCTGGCTTAGTTGGCCGCGGCGCGGCTGAAATTCGTTCATTTTAACACGGGGTTCCCATACATTAACCGGATTATAATGTTTTTATAATATTTTCTCAAAAACATTTCAACACAGGAACCTAAATATAATGTTTGCGAGTGTTGACAACTGAAAGGAGTGATCTGCTGAATTATATTTTTCATACAAATCGTTGAATCCTTAATTGAATTTCCCATAAGAAATTAATAAAAAGAGGCAAATGCCACCCCTGATTATACATTGTTGAAATAAAGTAAAAGCTTCGGACTTTCACAGAAATGAAGAACTATATTTTAACTTGGTTCGTAATGTGCTACTTATTTCGTTTAGTCAACAGAAGTAATAGAACAATCGATGCAAAATTATATCAAGCATCCGTGATTTTGAAGTAATGACCCTTCTATCCGAATACACCATTTTTCACCTTTGATTGTGCCGTTGTACCGTTTGATGCACCGTTGATGCTATCCGAATTGAGCGGCGTAGGGCGTAATGAAGGGTGTGTATCGACGGCACATCTAGTGCACGCTTGGATGTAACGTATACACGGTTTGTGCGGCTAGAAGCCATATCTGAAAAAGAAGAAAGTACTATGTTAATCATTCCTATTCCTAGTCGTAATGTAAATATTGTCTGTGATGATAGTTCGATGACTATCAGTTAATAAATGCAATCATTTGTGGAACCAGTTGGTATGACACGGTGATTTGTGGTTCACTCTATACATTTCAGATAGGTTTTATTAGAAAGAATGGGCCAATTTTACTTTGGGAGCCCCAAAAGTGTAAAATTTACAAGAGAAATATAATGTTTCCAATGCGTGTGGAAGAGCTGAAACGCAAAATAAAACAGTTTCGAATTATTGAACTGTGAAATGCAAATGAAAGAGCGGAAAGTACGTTGGAGTGTTAACGGCAATGTGCATCGCGTGTAATATCTATATAAAATATCTCACGCTACTTTTCTTGAATCTGTCTTTGCTCTTTCGACAGTTATCCCGTAATTTTGTAGCAAAAATACCTTCCATTCATAGCACGAAGTGACGCCATTCATATGGCTCCGTATGTGCTATCTTTGTCATCTGTTGGCAAACTGGAGTGCATATTTAACGAAATAATAATGACACGTGGCTTTTCATAATAATTTATGGACTGCTGGTTGTCAGTAGGTTTTATGGAAGTATGTTTTTAAATTATTTCGAAATGAATGACTTGTAGAGAGCGTACATATGTCTCAATAGCTGGCGGAACTTGGGGTACCAAAAGTAAAGTTTACCCTAATAGGGATACATTTATCCCTTACGGAAGCAACAACCTTTGTTAATTAACCATGTTTAACTTCGTACACATGAATTAAAATAGCGTAATGTTATGTGTAGTGCGGACCAAGTAATGTAACCTATCACGGTGCTGCTGTATTGAAATCACTTCAGGGCCCTTGTACTCTTAACGTTTTCGTATTTGATGCAATCTAACCTAACCTTGCTTTAACGTAGCGTATTGAGTCTCAAGCCACAAATTGAAAGACATATGAAATTGCATGAAAAAGTTATGGATCGTGAACTGATTATAATGGAGTACACCCCTGAACAAATTACTCTCGTTATGTGAAGGTTGCATCACGTTCTTAGCGTTGTCGCACTTAAATAGAAACGGTATTATTGAATTTTGTACACGGTAGAAATACCGCGTGGATAAATTTACAAATGAATGTAAAACCTCATGCCAACAATAGCATGTAAATAAATAAGAAGAGGAAAGTACGTGTTTTTGGAGTAAATGGATGATCCGCTTGTGTACAGCTTGCCAGCTTCTCTTCGGGTTACGTTAAATTTGATAACGTTGAAAATAACACAAAATCTGAATGAGTACAAATACCCAGGCTGGCCCAAAAGCCAAAGTTCCAAAGTTGGAAGGAAAAATGATTAGAGAAGAGGCATAATTTACGGTTCCGTTCTATTTTGTGTGTTTAGATGAAAGTAAACCTGTGACAAACGAGTTCTCACAAAGAAAGGTCACGAACTGATACGAGCAAAACCGAATGAGACATAAAGCAGGACTGTGGATAGAGAAGTAGAACACCAAAATTATAGGTGCAATGGCCTAGGGGGAAAGGAAAGCGTGTACCAACCTTAAAATTTTAGAAGGAAGTGTGTACCTACTTGAATATTAGAACAACGCTGGGTACACGCCGTGTACTCGGCTGTTTGAAACCCAATAGGGAAACAGAGCATGATAAAGACGATAGAAACGGTTGTGCATGAATTGTCAACCTTTTGCAATCTGCAAGAGAAATGAGGAGCTTTTTTCCAAAACTTGCTAATTCTATTTTACTTTTTAATTTTTTTCTTTATTTCATATAATATACAAGTTCTTGATTCGATTTTGAAGCAAATGTTCTATTAAAGCATTGATTTAAATTGGATAAAGTAAATTCTCGTTCAAACTGACAGCAAAATCGAATCAGGAAATGGTATATTATATGAAGTAAAGAAAAAAAAATAATGTAAAATGGAATTAGCAGGTTTTGGAAACAAGCTTCTCAAATACAGCTCAGGATTAGTAATTCATGAACAATCGATTAGATCGACTTCGATTGGCTTTTTCGTATGCTGTTTCCGTTTCTTACCCGAAAACGGTTAAATGCAAGAGGAGCTAAAGCAGGCTAGAGTGTAAACACGTTTATGAGTTAAGCCTTGTTTCAGCATGGTGCAGGGTTGTCAGAAAAGTCCTGTTTCGTCAACTTCGAACTGTGATAGAAAGGAAGCAAAGCATGGCATATGAACATGGGTTGAACACAGGGCTCGAAATGGACCGGAGCAAACCGGAACGTCGTTGCGGTTCGTGAATGTGTGGAACCTTCCGTTCCGTCTCGTCACAACGGTAATCATAAACAAAAAAGGACAATAGCATGTTAACGATGGTAAAGCGTTCCGTTTCGTGAAAAATTTCCATTTCGAGCCCTGAATGTAACTATGAGATAAAAGGAAGGTGCACCGTTACTATGCGATCCAAATCTTAATTTTGTACTTGGCGGTATAAATGAGATATGTTGATCCGCCACTTTTGTATAGGATTTTATATCTATCGCCTCCTTGCAATCCTTTCTTCTGTTTCTCAAATGTATCTGAGTTTCCTCTACAAGGAATGCCATACAGAAAACAGGAAGTGTTGCAACAATGCGTGAATTTGAACACAATACACAAAAGAATATCATCTGTCCTTGCTTCACTAAAAGCAGAAATGCAATGACATCAAATGGAAGCTACACTTTCTTCTTTTAGTGTAGGATAATTCAGAATTAATAATAGATAATGAAAGGAAAGATCTTACAAGGACCACTATTTAAAGTGGACACTTAGATCTAGAAGATTTATATGTACGGTATATATTTAAAATCGACATAAAAAACTGAGTTCATGTGTCAAAGATTAGGTGCCATTGGCCAGCGATTGAAGAGAAATTGGCGGGAAAAGTTAGTAATAGCAGTGTTTGTGGATGGCCACTTCTGAATATCTGGCGCTGGTTTACACTCAATGCCGCGCACTACGGTGATATCGCTGACATCCGCACATCGTTATACCTCTAGCCATCTAGATGGTGACACCGATACACGATTAAAATTGACTAGACTCTGTCAGACTACAGTCTATGCCACCTGAATAACAGTATTCGTGTTCCATTCTACGGATTCTACACTTGTACCAGTTTGTGTCTCTGGTGACCATGAGTATAGTGACGTACAGCTATCAGTGTCACTTGACTGCTTGTCCCGTAGTGCGTAGCATTGAGTGTACACTAACGCCAGATATTCATAAGTGGTCATCCACAAACAATGCTATTACTAACTTTTCCTGCCAATGTCTCTTCCACCACTGGCACCTAATCTTTGACACACAAACTCATTTTTTATGCCGACCCTAGATTACAGTATGCCCTTGAAATAGTGTTACTTGTTAGTCAGCAAATGAACAGTTTTCCAGATCTTTCAACACGCATGATTATGGATGCATAAAACAACAACAACCGAAATTTTAGTTGTGGCGTCTTCAAACGCTTGCTTAAAAAGGACTTTTGGACTTTCCTTGTTAACTGGAAGTTAAAAGAAAAGAATTCTTGAAACGAAAGCTACGAACTGGGAATAATTTGCAATTAAGTTGGTTATGGAAGGATGTGAACTACTTTTCATAGGTAATTAAAATCTTATGACGTTGCAACAATTTTATAGCTACGTCAATGATATTTGACAGTTTTGTTTCAATTGACCTTAGCTACTTGTATAACAAAAATTTTTCTTCGTCCTCTTCTTATTTCTTCTTTTTCTTTGAAATATTTTTTACACTGTACCTTTTTCTCATAAACTATTCCATATATTTGCATAACCCTGTCTACACATTTAAATAATCGCAAATTACGTCTACTGTACTAAAATGAAACAAAGAAAGTAAATATTTACTCGTTCAAATAAAGTATTGTATTATAAATATATACTAATAATAAAATGTGTATGTCAAAATAAAATTTTATTTCCTATCAATAATGAGACCTATAAAGATGAAAGTGGTTCAATTATATACTAAATTCAGAAAAGCGGAATATTTCATCCTCTAAGAGCGGACAGAGGGGAATTTTCAATAGAAAGGAGTGGTTTTCAAGGTAACGCTCTCCCTTTGGATAGAAAATGCGACCTTTCTAGATGGAATTCCGATGCTTTATGGATGTCATTCCTTCAAACTTGAAAGAGCGATTTCTCATTTTTTTCGGAGTGGATCTTTCATCTTTCTACATTGGTTCACTAACCCTCCATGGGAACTGGCAAGGTTGTTCACCATTTGCAACAACCGCGAAAGGTTATCGAAAGACGAAGTCATACTGTGAAATTGATCACGTTTAGTTAAAAATGACAATAGAAAATCTAAAACGTTTGTCAGTGGCAAAAATATACCAGAAGACGTCGGAAGTAGGAGATGTAATACTGTACAAGAATCTTTGAACGTAATTCTTAAGTTCCTGACGAGATGAAAGAAACTATTTGGAAGGCGTACATATTCTCACAGTTGGCCAGCTGGCTGAGGGAATAAGTCGTTGGATACCTGGTTGTAAGGTAGGAGGTTCAAATAACTCCGAGATTAAGCGTTCTTTTAACTTTTTAATTCATAAATACATTACTTTTCTTTCTTACTACTTATCAATAAATGCTCCCCTTTGCATCTCTGCATTTTAAATATTTTGTTGCATCTTTTTATGTTCAAAAGTTGAACATTTTATCTGAATAGATGGAAATTCATCGATAAGAGATTTATGTTTACGTTCTCATCGAAAAGAACTACCATAAATCCCATCTTGTTTGGAGTGGAAATTTCTCATCCTTTCTCCGATGAAAATCACCTCTAAAACGGTCCCTGTTTCCACTCTCGAAAGATGAAATATTTAGCTGAAATCGAACGATACTTCGTTCTTTGAAGTTAGTGTATACACTATACTGTGTCATGATACCCTGCAAATATGTGGAGAGTTTCAAGTTTCTATCACGAGCCGATTCTGAGAAAAAGGTACGTAAGTAAAGGTACATTTTTAAAAAAACATGTTTCGAAGAAGAAATAATAATAATAAAGAAAAATTTCGGTACACAAATACCTAAGGTCGTATGCAACGTACCTTTCAAGTATCATTGACATAACTATAAAATTGTTGCAACAGCTCAAGATTTAATTCACCTATGCAAAATCGTTTACCCTTTATTTGATTATCTGTGAACACTAATAAAAAGTATTTAAGTAACTTCTAGCGTCATGTGCCGTAAGCGATTTAAAAGGACACGACCGCTTTGGAGTCATAGTGATAGTTTTCGTCACCCTTTCAATCCACGGCAAATCCCAAAGTGTATCGCTCATCTCTGTCTGACTTGTAGTTCCTGAGATCTAGGGGGACACAGGCGGACAGACAGGATAAACTGCATAGCTTCCCCGCGTGTATAGCTTTCTGCACACATATACAGTATATGCGCACGCTAAAAAGTGTCAAATAATCAAATGTATTAATTTGCGGAGAACCGGTGCAACAGTTTCACGGACAGGTACCAGGCCGTTGCCCGGGGGTTCAAAAACCACTGGCCTATAATATAGCCAGAGAAAAAAATCTGCTTTAATGTCATCGGTATAAGATTCATACGCAAGGGGAACAAATCGTTAAATTAAAAACTCTTAGAAAATATTTACGTTTATGAGGATTTTTTCTTCGGAAACAGTTAGCATACAAAATTAGAGAAAGACAAGCGTTAATTTTGGAAACTAGAAACTCTTGCTACTTTTTGGCAAATTGAGAAATGAATAGTAAAATTTTTCAACGTGTTATGGGGCCAAATGCGTGGCCTTGTAAGCATCCGTCCTTTGTTTTGATAGTACTGTCACCGCAGGTAGAATAGGAATAATGATGATTCTAATAAATGCATTTTCTCATATTTGTCACCGAAACTCTTAATTTTTTTTCTGATTTACTCAACAGAAGTCGCATAAACTCGTTTCGGATAGATCTGGCCAAGTAGGGGGTACAACGTGACAAAATCTTCAGCGGAAGCCAACCGTCCTCTTGAACAGACAAAACGAATTGCAACATCTCCTTGAATATGTAAATCCCTCTTATGTAAAGCCCTTAAGCTGAAGAAGAAAAGGAGAGAATTGAAAATAATCACCGGTTTCTGTCACAAGCAGCGTTGGCAGTGAACGTATTTCCGGGCGGGATTCATCGGGGAAAAAAGCACCACATCAACTCATCCCACAAATAAATCTTGATCGCGTCATACACCTGTGAAGACTCAGTCGGATTTCTATTTTCTTTCGTTTCCTTACACTGACACGAATACAATAGCAGAAAATCAGAGCGTGTGAAGGAAATACATTTTTACGAGCACAAACAAGCATTAAGAAGTCGCTCTTATCAAGATATAGCTTTTTTTACGGCTGGCAGCCTCCCATTGCTATGTTAGGCGTCCTCCCCGTCACTAACGAGTCGAACGACATTCAAACCGCTACCGTCTCTTCTAAGAACAGTGTGGCACGATTTGTCTATTTTCTCCACAGATTCTGTTACTAATCTAGTGGCTTGTTTGTGTGACCGATTTCTTTTTATAATTATTGTTTGCACGGTTTTCGAAATTAAAAAGATTTGTATTGATGTTGGACAAGAAGTCAGGTAAGTGTTTGACAATATTTTTTTTCGTGTTTGTTCTTACGCCAGTCATAAGGTACATATTTCAGAGCATTAAGATGATAAGACTAAAAGTGAAAGTATAACCACAAGGAATAGGATGAAGCCCCAACGGCGTAGTGGTTACAGTAGCGGACTTCGGCACCGAAAAGGCACGCAAGTTTAAGTCTCGTTGACGATCACTGAATGGATCTCTCCCAGGATTTCCCTCAGTTTCACCAGGCCAATACCGTTATGGTACCTAGAGAAAGACTCTATTAACTTTCAGTCCGCTTCTCCTTGTAGCGCTCACCGAGGGAATCCCTCTAACATGTGATGGGCTTAGGCTATAGCCCTATCTGGTTCATAAATATAAGTTTAAAACATTGAGCTATTTTTATTGTCCTTAAAGGATTGCTACATAAATTCCTTGCAGACAAGGTATCGTTCTTAATTATTTAAAATTCAAACTAAATCGTGGCGGCTATCCATATCTTCGGTTATACCCAGTCCTCGTGACGCACTGACGGAGCTTCGGCCTCCGCATTGGTACTGCAAAGAATGAAGCTTCGCTCGCGTCCACTATTTTGATTTTTGGGTTTTCAAGATCTTCCTCAGTCCCACCATTGCTGAAGTTTCGAGTAGCGACTCTCGTTGCTACGTTCTCCATCACTTTTCCGTGGAAGATATGATTGCTGAAGTTCGTTCTCCCTCAATAATCTGATTGACTTTGGCGTTGGGTCTAGATACCGTACAACCACCTTAAACAAAAATTAAATGAACTCAGGGTGGTTACAATCTAGTTTCTCTGTTATCTATTGCTTAGAAAGTCCTTAGATTTACAAGGACTCTGAAGATTGAAACTAAGTAATATTATATCATAGTGTACCCGTTTATGAAGGTATTCTATCCTCATTTCCACTATTGAAATGATTTCTGGCCCGTTTAGAAAGTGATTGAGCCTTTTAGCCAGTTTAGTAATTGATTGAGCCTTTAGCCAATTTATTAAAGATAAAAGATAAGATAAAATGAATTTTATGGGCGATAACAGCACTATGGCTTACGCCCGTCCCGATACGTTGACGAGTTTATAAACATATTTATTTTAAAGTTACCACCTTTTTATCAAGCCAATCTGAGACACATTGTGTTCAAATCAAAATAATAACAATAATAATAATTATTATTATTATTCAAACACAAGTATTTAGCAACGTACTAACATCAACATTAAAAGATATTTTGGTTCGATTGATATCTTCTGTAACTTTGTTTCCTTTAAGAAAAATATTTTTAAGAAACGAAAGAAGAAAATCGAATTAACATGTTTTTATATCATGGGACTTATTAAACCAAAATTTGAAAGAAGGAAATAAAATACTATTTTCTCTCCTATAGATAAAACCTTTTACATGTTCAGTATTAACTCTTAAATTTCTTCTTCTTTCAAAAAGTGTTCGTTTGTTATTTATTTACATCTTTTTGTTTTACTACTTATATTCCTGCTACATAACAAAGGTTCTTGCAGACATTAGCATTTTTTTGATACTTAAAATTGTACTTTGCCGACTAGAAAGTTTTGTATCATAATGGTAGATATAGAAGACGTCCTTTTATTCATATAAAAAGTAATATACTTTAATTTTACATGTAAATAGCTTCCTTTTTTCTTATAGTGTTAACAAAAATCAAATTTAAAAAAATGTTTTAGTGTCATTTCAAATAGCCTTAATAGTCCCTTTGTATTCCAAGTTAAATCTTTTTAATCATGGAACACTGTTGTTGTATTTATATAAACTTCACCTATTATTTTTTTCGTATATGGTTATATGAGAATAGTGTAATAATATCACAATGCGACAGAAATGCCTGGAATGGCATAACAATTATGCATATCATACTAATACTATTAACAAGTGTAGACAGTAAAGTCCATTTTCTGCAATTTTTATGATGAATCCCTTAAATACCACATTCATTTTTTATCTTACACATACATAACTCATATTTATTTTTTCCGTCATGATTACATTCTGTTTTACCTATTTGAACAAAACCGGGACTTTAGGCATCCCGGGGAAAGTCTGTCCGAAACGCGGGACTTCGAGGGTCCAAAAGCGGGACAGTTCCGTGCAACTCGGGACGATTGGTCACCCTAGTTAGACAGGGAGCTATTCGCTGATCACGGTTTAGCCGTATGGTCTGAGGTGTCAGGCCAGCGGTCTCCAACACTCTGGGCTCAATCCAGTCTGTGGCATAGATGTTAAGGATTTTAGAAATTCAACTCCTAATGAAATCGAGATGGGTGAAGTTATTATTTGCTAACCTGACTCAAAACAAAGTTTACCAAATTTACAGGCAGTTATGGATATATATCTTAGCAACAATTTCTCTCGGTAAGCAATCTTCCGGGACATCGATAGGAAACTTAGTGTCCAGGGTCGTACTTTAGGTACCAACCCGGTATTTGGCCAGCGAAATTGAGGAAAACCTTGGAAAACTTCTTGTCATTAGTCTGGTATGAGTAGAGAGAAACGCGGGGGAAAACCTGTCAGAGTGGCCGGCCGCTGGAATCGGTCACAGGACCTTCGGAATACTCAGTCAGCGCTCTACCAAATAAACTACAGCCTCTTGGTAAATAGTACTCATATTGTTGACGTAAGTAGTCATCTATTTAATTTTGGTGACTTCATTATTGATTATTCTCTGGTACTGAGCTGTTAGTAGAATATGCTCGCATCTACTCATCATTACCCTGCAGATGATTTTAAAAATGAATAGGTTACAGATTTAACATGGTTGGCATTTTTTAAATTTATCTTTATTTTGCTGATCTCTCTCAATTACTTTCTTGGAATTGAAATCGTTTTCTTGGAAGAGATGTTTATAGCTAGAGTTTACTTAGCGTTCAAGCAGAATGATTTATGATTATTATTATTATGCCGATGAAATTTAATACTACAAAAACAAATTTATATTTCCTTTAACCCTAAAACAAACTTCATAGTTAATCAGTATTTAAAAATTAAAAAAAAATATTAATAAAGCAAACAGTACAAAAAACCTAGGCGTTTATTTTGATTACAATATGATATTTAGTACACATTTGAGCGTCGCTGTAATTGAATGTAAAAGATTGATATGATATCTGTTTAATCAGTGGTCAGAATTTTTTCTGAAATTTCTTATGTTACTTTA